>JABCMJ010008729.1:0-24678 GCA_014822125.1 Arbutus unedo
CTAAGTAAGAAACAATCAGTGATCGCCAAGTCTAGTGCAGAAGTTGAGTATAGAGCTATAGCTCATGGCGTTTGTGAGTTTCTGTGGTTCCAAACCTTATTATGTGATTTGGGAATATCTAATAATGGTCCGATGAAACTCTACTGTGACAACAAAAATGCCATCAATATTACTCATAATCTTGTTCAACATGACAAAACGAAGCATATTGAGATTGACATGCACTTTATTAAGGAAAAGCTCAGTGATTGATCAATATGTATGCCCTTTGTGAAATCTGAAGATCAGTTAACTGACATCTTCACGAAAGGGCTGGGCAACAAGAGTTTCCACCCCATTGTGTTCAAGTTGGACTTGATTGATATCTTCACATCAGCTACTTGAGGGAGAGTGTTAGAAGTCTTATGTAATTAAGAACTCTAATTAGATTAGGATTAGGATTTGTTTCCCTATGTAAATAGAAGTAGAATTAGTTAGAGATCTAGTTAAATTAAAACTCGTTTTGCTTGTATAAATAGTACGCTTGATGAATAAAAATTAATTGTGGTTTTATTAAATCTAACAATTATCCTTAGTAAAATTGTGTGGTGGTTTTCTTTCCATCATGGGTTGTATGCTTTATAAAGTTTTAAGGTTTGCAAGCAAAGATATGGCAAGCAGCCTTTGGCACATTGTCACACCAAAGCTCGTCAATGCACTTCCGAAAAGCCCAAACAACTCTTGTTCACCTTTATTTTACCACTCTTCTTCAACCATGAGAGTTTATAGGATGAAGATGTTTCTCTTGAGATTAAATTTAAGCCACCTCTCGTGGGACCACATTCTCACAACTTACATCATTAATAGTCGCGTTGCAAACTCTTCCACTGATGTTGCAAGTGGTGTGTAAACAGTTCTCAACCAATCTTTCTCATTGTTTGAAATTGGAATAAAAAGAGTTTTCTTCCTGAGAGTGAGTTCTATATCAAAGTCACCTCCATTTTTGTCATATGTGGGCTAGTCCATCCATTATCACCATGTTGTATTGAGTGAGTCTTCAATGAGAAGTGCGTTTTGCATGATATGACCAATCTTCTTATGTTATAGGATATTTGTATGATGACTGATAACTTTTTTGGTGGACAGTAATTTGAATATTAGCTGCATCCTGTACCAATGCTAATATTTGGGCCTTCCCCGCCTGTATAGCTTACTATTCAAAATCCTTTAACTATTGAAATGGTTTCACTTTCCTGTTCCCACTTGTTCCTATTCTAAGCCAGTTGACAAGTTATTTAATTTTCCTCGGCTCCTTTTCTAGATATTTTTGTCTAACGGTAATCGCTTTGATTTTGAACACTACAGGATGTCGAAATTGATGAAGAGGTTGATGTTATAATTTCAGAGTGGATGGGCTACATGCTTCTTTATGAGGTGGTTACTGATTACTGAAATGGTTGTGCCTGATTGCACGTTGAGTTTTATTAAGTTGTACAATTTGCCTCAAGTATTGAATGTATTGTCATTTAGCAAACTAAATGGAGATCATGACCCAGTAAATTTGGGACCGGCTACATGAATCCTTTCTTCCCATTTTTAGCAGATTGACATTTTTTGTTTGGAATTTACTTATACTACCTTGCAGAGCATGCTAGGGAGCATTATTACCGCCAGGGATCGCTGGCTAAAACCTGGAGGTCTTATTCTTCCTTCAGATGCAACGGTATGAATTTTGCTTATTTGTATTGCAGTTAATACTTACTGTGGCAACAGTATAATGTACACCTTGTTTTTGTACGGATCCTTTTCAACTCTTTGTGGAATTGACAACTGGAAAGGTTTTAACAGTTCATAGTTGAAGGGATATTTTGTGCCACTAACTCAGGAATGAATTAAGATTGATTTCTCATAGCGAGCACCAAGATGAGGACGGACTCTATTGAATTGGATTTTGGTATTTGGCATTTGTTCGTATTCAATTTCTCCTTTCATTTGCGTGATATGAAAAGTCTTTGCTCTGCAGTTGTACATGGCACCGATTACACATCCTGACAGATACAGTGAAAGCATCGAATTCTGGCGCAACGTGTATGGGATTGACAGTGAGTACAAATGACATGAACTTTTATGATATTCAATACGGTACAGCCTGTCTGCAATTGCAAATATTGGATCCATCGAGGGGTGCAACCTATGTAGATTTGGGCTTGTTTGGGGCTTGCCTAGTCCCATGCCGAGTTACAATTACACGCTGATGCCCACCCAGAACTTGCCTATGCAATCTGAGGTCCACAGCCTAAGCTCCATCGAGGCTCAATATTTTGAACTTGGGTTTTGTAGGGTCTCATACTTGTGTTTGGATATTTTTTCGTAAATTGATTCTACTGCTCATGCATGCCATGTGGCAGGCTGTTTGCTGCAGAGGTGTTGACAATAAAACCAGGGGCTCAACAAGCTACAACTGTTATTTTATAGAAGATGAGACTTTCGAAAAGAGTTAGAAGTGTCATTTGCTTAGCTTTGGGTGTGGTTAAGACAGAAAATAAGTTTAGGCCTTGTATTGATATATGTACATATCAATGATATCCAGCTCTGCCTGGGGTTCATGCATGGTCCAAGAGCTTTGGCCAAGCACAACCAAACTTGATTGGGGTTAACAAAGTTTAGAATAGGCCCCAACTTGTATTTGAATATCTACAGCCCAAGCCCTAAAACTTCATGGGTTGGGCATGGGTTGTGCCCATCCATGTTTCACTCACCCATATTCACCCGGTCTCTGCTTATGAAGTCATGAGATCTAAGTATCTGTGTGAAAGTGACCTGGTATGTTTCTAGAACAACCATTGTAACGGAGATTTTGTCAGTCCACTTCCCACCCTCGCTCACTTTCTCAGTCTAGCATTATAAGCATGGAAAGGAGCAAATTATGAGCTAAAGGATTTTCCTAGTAGAGCAAATAATTAGGTAAAATTACTCTCCTTCAACGTAACTTCATGCTCTCCAAACTTGGGGAATATAGTTGAGAATCACCTTTTCTCTTGTTCATAATGTCAAAGAACAAGGATGGTCAATACTTCCCTCTAATGACATATGCTAGTGCTGTGTGAGACGAGTCAGTATTTTATTTAATTTCGTAATTGGTTTCTTTTTAGCTGCTGGTGAGAAACTTGTGTTAAGACGGTTTTGTTGTAAGTTCTAAAATAGTTCATTACTTAGTGACAATGCATGGTTTTAGACAGGCCACTTCTCATCAAGGTACCTAGACATCATGCCTGTCACAGGGTTCTAATTGAGTGGCTGTAGGTGCTACTTGCTGGTCTTTCATCATTTTCCTATTTTACATTAGGCCTAAGTACTTCTCCGTGGAGTAACTGACTTGGCTATACACATCTAGAGCTATGATCTTCATTTTGGAAAGGTTTTTGGTGGTACAATTTCACATTTTGGTATTTAATTGCTGCCTTGTTTTCCAATATTTGTTTTCTCCTTTTATTGATTATTCTCAGGTTTGTTACTTGAGGGTTGATGGATTCATATCAACTTTTTGGTCCATCCTGTGACCAGTTTATGTGCAGTCTTACTTTGCACTTAACAGGCACCATTTTTATTGATTGCAGTGTCTGCTATGTTGCAATTAGCAAAACAGTGTGCGTTTGAAGAGCCATCTGTTGAGACAATAACAGGTGAAAATGTTTTGACATGGCCACATGTGGTGAGTTCTCTTGTTCTCAGTTTCTCAGTGGCTTAAAAATTTCCTCACATATTGAGTCAAATATGGGCACGTTAGCATTGGTGGATGTAAGAACATGAAAACTCCTATCTGTCCCAAGAAATCACAAGAATGTTCTTCAGTATTATTTGCAGCTAGCAACATAAATGTTTTATATTGTGATCCTATTTGTCCATTATGATACAGTCTGACTCACGTCGCAGAATTTTGTGGTGGATGTAAGGGTAAACTGGATATTGAAGAATAGAAACAAAGGACACACGATAAGCCCATAGAGCCTGTTTGTTTGGCCAAATATGAGCGTCGGATTGACTTTATATATATCCAGGGGGACCACATATCCAGTGGTTTGTTAACGGTTTTTGCGGGTTAGATTAAATGTCCATCGGATATATAATCTCACAAAGTGCAGGTAATGAAGTCTTGCCTTGGTTAACGGTTTTTGTGAGGTTTTTGTTTATTTATTTGCCCAAAAAACAATCCTATTTGGACAAATTTATTTGTTAAAAAAGACTTGTTTGTGTGGTTTTTTCTACTAGTTTGTCCTATACTGAAAGACAAAAATATCCATACATACCCAAATGGGCCATACACCTACAAGGGCAATTCAGTCATTACTCCTTCAAAGTCAAACAAAACACTTAATTAATTATGATCAAACAATACAATAAATAATTTAGTCCAAACGATATCAACTCGATTAAGTTATACTTCATACATCATAATTCAATAATTTAATAAATCAATAAACACCACAGGCCAAATGGACCCATAATCACATCACTTTTTCATCCCATGGGACTACATCCCTTCAGTATTAGTCCCGGTCAAACAAACGAGCCCAAAGAGTTGGTGGTTTCTAGCTAGTGACAAAAAAAAGTGATATTTTTTTTAGTCGTCAACTAGGACAAATAACTTAATAAAGGAAAAAAGTAAACAAAGGTGCACAAGAGGTCCACCATAGAACAAAACAACATGAAACTCTGACTTACATCTCGCCCACTATTCTCCGATCTGTAATCATGAAAACAAAGGAAGTCTGTCTAGTATTACTCTTAGGTCATCAAACTTATCATTGATTATTTTGGAATTTCCTTCCAAGCAAAGCACACAAACAATTGCACATATTATTATGTTCCATAGAGTTCCAAGTCTTGAAATTGAAATCAAATTTCCTAAATAATCGAAGTATTTGAGCACAAGAGGAAGAAGCCATCAGTCTTTATCTCCCACAAGAGATGAACAGCGGCATAGAGGCAGCCACCAAAGCCACAGACCAGACTGTATAAACAAATTGAAATGCTAAATGCTCTCTCATTTATTGCAATTACGCTTATGCTTTTGGAACAAATTATTAAATGGGCCAAAGACCATGCATATATTAAAACACTATGGGGTAGAAAAGCATTACAAATCATCTTGTGAGAAACAAGGGAGATGCGTCTGAATTAACAACAAAATTATCAAAATATAACTTCGAAGAAAACACATCCGAGTAATGGATAGTCCCTTAGTCCCACGAAGCAGGAGAGCTGGGGAACATAGAAGCTCCCAAGTTTAGGAGTGCGGAAGATCGTGTACATATATTACGAAAATTAATGTACCACAGAATATATACTTTAATAGTACAATGATTGTAGTGTGTAGAAATATGGGCCAAATCCACCATGTGTAAAAAATGGGCAAGTGTGATTATGTGGTTTCCATATTATCATAACTTAGGCTAGATAAATCCATGTTTTTTTATACAAGGATTGTACAAAAGCTCCCATCTTTGTAACTAGTGTGCACCCGTCAAGCTCCTTAGTTGGGAGCACAGTAGTTCGCTCCTTAGTTGGGAGCACAGTGGGAGTGGCACCACATTAGGAGCTCCTGCTACTAAGATAGTCCAAATCTTTTTATGAAATCGTCCTCAAAGACACATCATTGAGAATATATACCAAAGAAACCAATTCATTAACTTCTCTCTCATTGAGATTTTTGAGGAAACTAAAATTCCTAGAGACTCGGGCCACGAAAGAAAAAACCATCAAGTAATTGAAACATTAGGAGTCTACATTTGAAACATTACGAGTCCAAGACGGGCGTTGCATACATGCTCCCTGAAACATATTTCTCTCATTACCTACACCAAAGCGAACAAACCACGAGAAAGTAAGCAAGACCTTAAGAGACGCATTTTTATGGAACTTTAGTGTCTCTGAGTGTGTCGTCTCTTGGGAATCCCCCATGTTTGGGAAACCCAGATTTACTCAAAGGAACAATTGCGAGTAGTCAAATTTTGGAAGAAAGCTCTACATCCACTTCCCAAGCAAAGCCATATTTTAGTCAATACATTACCCAAGGCAAGACTTCATTACTCTCTGGTCAGTGGTCAATGTAAGTGTGCAAATTTTGTATTGCATCATGTCTCTACCTGCGAAGGGAAGCCCGATGATGAATGTTCAAGCGAGCAAAAAATTGCATCTGTTTTTTTAATCATTTAATCCCTACAACTGTGCGTGGATGTTTCCTGACCAATGTTTGTTAGATGTGTTTTCTCTTCCTTGAGTAATGAAATGCTTCCTAAGATGCTTCTTTTTTTCTCATTTTGGCTGAACTATCAAAAAATATTGGGTGGGAAGATATGTCAAGTGCCTGGCTTGTTGATTGTGCAACTTCGAATCCAAAACATGAACCTGTTAATTATATTGGCTATGTGTTTATGTCGTGCAAGCAATATCCTGCGTAATTAGTTGATATGATAGAAGTCAAAACCTCTTAGATTTGATCTATGGAAGTCTAGTTGAGTGCTAGGTCATAATTTTTAATTTTCACGTCAACTCCGAGTCTGGTACAGACGTTTTGGCAAATTTTAGTTATCAGTCTACAAAGAAAGAACAGTCAATGAGTCCCCTAGCACTATGATTTCCCATCTCCTTTCTGGATAGGAGATCTGACGGTTGAGCACTTTCTCATGGTTCCTCCCTTGTAACTGTCCTCCCGTAACCATTGCCTGTGTTTCCTCTCTTCATTTTTTTGTGTAGGGGACCAGGGGTGGAGGTTGGGGGGGACAATTATTGATATGCTTGTGGAAGGGCTTGCTCTTCCTTTTGTTAGTTTGCATTCCACCTTTTTATTGTATAGCTTCACTGGTTCAGATTGTAGAGGTCCAAATTCAAACTGCAAGAACGTTGTTGCAGGGACTTAATTTACGACTATAGTTTGGTTTTGCTAGCATTTAATAGCTTTTCTTGTTTTAATCATGGTTCTTAGTAATATTTGATCTCCTTTTTTATTTGGATTCTTTTATTTAGGGTTATAAGCCAGTAAAAGAAGGCTCTGGTCAATGTTTTGTGGTAGGGCTGGTACAAAAAATATGTTACGAACCATAAAATCATCCAGAGCAGATGAATTCGTACGGGTTGGTCTGGTTTTTAGATGGGATTGGTTTTGTTTATGCAAGGATAAACCGGTGATCAGTGATTCGGTATGTGGTTTTAAGGTCAAGATTTTGTATTTAAAGCGTATTTTTTTTGATGAAAAATGGTAAACCGATAATCCATCTCACAAAAAGCAAAAACCTTTTGATGAGCAAACTCCTAAAACAAAGAATGTGTAACTAATCTGTGAGTGCAATTCCTTGCAGAAAATACCCATAACAGAACCAAAGAAACTTGATAAAATACTATTGAAATCAGATTCCTAGGTCTAGTGGGATGAGTAATGAAATTGAGTTGATTACGGCTTTAAAATTTTTTTTTAGTGTTGTGGCCGGCCCTGTGTGCTTCCTCTATTCTGTTTCTTCCTCTTCGGTCTGCATCACTTACCCTTGTGAATCTCTCTTTACGTGTAAGCTCCTCCTTTCCTTTGCCTAAGTTATTCATGAAAAGGATTATGGAAGGTGGGATAAGACAAGGCATGATTACTACTCGCTACTCCCTTCAAAAGTGTTCCCTTTTCTTATTTCAGTACTTCCCCTTTGCTCAATATTGTTTGTTGTTCTCTTTACTTAAATACAAAGAGCCCAAGAGGATTTAGTTTGGCATTTCATAAATCTATTAGTTTCTTAGCTTTGTGCTTGGATGTCTCACTGTGTCTGGTGTGAAGCGCAACGCGGCAGCAGTGTAAGGATTTAAACTTGTGTTATGTGGTCAAATGCAAACGGTTAATGGTTCTTAACTTGTATTACAGATCTTCAATTTTTAATTTCTAAGACGTTTTCACAACTGGGATGCCCTTTCGGGGTATTGGTGCAATGCTGGTTTCGAAATTGTTCAGCTATGCCTTTAGATGTTTTCTTCTAGTCATATTCCCTAGAGGTTGTTTCTAGTGCGTCTCCAAAATCACATGACTATGTTACCTTGCTTGCTTACATTTTTTTGGCAATATCTAGGTCTTAAACTTTGTAGGTTCTAATATTACTGGTACCGGTGACAGGTAAAGCATGTTGACTGCTATACAATTACAAGTCAGGAGCTAGAATCAGTTACAACAAGGTTTAAATTCAAGTCCATGATGCGGGGTACTCTCTCTCTCTCTCTCTCTCTCTCTCTCTCTCTATGTGTGTGTGTGTGGACAATTTTGAAGGCCTTTTGCTTTATTGTAAAGCTAAATGCATGTTGTGTCTTGGTTGTTTTCACTATGTTTCTGTAGGTTGAAATAGATTCTCAATCGACCTTTTTTTTCCCCTTTTCTTGTTTGTTTTCTCTTTCTATTGAGCGGTGTTATTTCTTATCTTAATTCCAGATCTTGAATTCGTATTGCCTGTCAAAGTATTTTGTTTACACTTCACACATATCTTTGTTCTCTCTCTAGGGTTTTGCTGAGGATTTTTAGTATTAGATGTGAACATTCTTTAATAGTTTGTCTTTCGTGTCCTTTTCTGTTTATTTTTTCCCAGCTCCGTTACATGGGTTTGCTTTCTGGTTCGATGTTGAATTCAGCAGCCCTGCAATATTGTGCAACGACAATAATCCACCATCTTCAGTTATCGAGTCTCAGAATGAGCATCCTACCAATGGTAGTCAGAGGAAGAAGCGTGCAAATCCCAATGAAGCACTTGTGCTGTCCACTGCACCTGAGGATCCTCCAACACATTGGCAACAGGTATCTTGGCCACAATTTTTTTGGATCATTGTCTGGAATAGTTTTGCGCTGGAGCATGTACATACTGATTGTCAACTCCAACAACAGGGTTTGTGGCATGTTTTAGCTTGCAATTGGTAAGAAGAAAGAAAACAGATAACCAATTTTGTCATCTAAGAAATCTTGATGCCATTGAGTATCAAAAATATTCTAGGCCTACCATAATTTATAGATGATGAACCAGTTGATAGCTTGACCCATAACCAAATACCGGGATTCATAGTACAACTGATGTTCAACAAATTTGAAGTCACCAAAAATACCCTAACCTCCTGACTGGAGAAAACATCTATTTTGGATGATTCAATTAATGTCTCTTTTGCGCATATATCTGACATTTCGGACTATAAGTCAAGCCAAGATGTATCTTCATCTCTCAGAAGCCCATAAAGATTAGTAAATGATGCAGCTTGACATGTCGGATTGCTTCTTGAAGTGGTTTGTCAAAATTTCCCCCCTTTCAAAATAAGGCTCCTCAATGTAGTCTTCCTGGGGTTGGAAAACACAACGGGGTAGTTTGCTCCAGGACACCACCCCTTGAGAGCAGGCTGCTGCTGGCTGAGATGGCCAACCAGCCCTTCGTCAGTTGGATATAGATGCAGAAGGTCACTCACAACCCTTGTTTCTTTTCATATAGAGAAAAGCGACTCCGTAGCCTAATCCATTTTGCAATTGAATTAATTTATTTGTTGTAAAATCACGGGTCCATATTTGAGGTTGACTCAAAATGACTTGAATTGGTAATCATCAAATACTTACGAAAGCCCCTAACCATATGGGATTCCAGCAGCGGATGCGGGTGTATTTTGATTTTGGAGGGACAGTGGTAAATTTACTTAGATGTAAAAGGGCCAAGGTAAAAATTATTAACCTTTTAGGGGGCCAAAATGCTTCAATCTCTGTAAATGCCATAAAAACATTCGGGATACTAAAAAAAAGCCAAAGTCTCAGCCGGTGTGTTTCTATGGGCCTTGCTCGCTATGATTCTTTTCATTTCATATGATTTTGGTTTCTATGCCAGTTGCTGCAGAAACCTTGAGGACTGGGTTTCAAAAGATTTATTATACATATTTAACTATTAGTGAATGCGGCATCTATGTTTTCTTGTATTTATGTACACAGAAAGGATGAACATCCTGTCTTTTCTCTCTTGCTTTTCTGGAAACATACTAAATGCAAAATGGTAACAGATGATGCATTTTCTCTCCTTTTCTTCTTTTTTACTGTTCTTCCAATTTGTCTAACAAATCACTTTTGCAGACGTTAATCTACTTTTACGATCCAATAGAGGTGGAACAAGATCAACAAATTGAAGGAGCTGTAACCTTATCACAAAGCAAAGAAAACCCTCGATTCATGAATATCCATCTTGAATATGCGTAAGTTGCAGCAATAACAGTTCCGAGACATTCAGTCCCAACTCTGTTTTGTGAGAAGTTATACAAGCAGAAAGTAGCAGTTTTCTCACACTGATCTTTTGCATTTTCAGATCAGGTGGCCGTTCGTTTGTCAAAGAGTCAGTGATGCGATGATCCTGCCATATACTTTGAGTCTAACTGTGTCCAGTTAACACATGAATCTTTCGTGGCTCAACCGGTAGCTACAGTGATCTCTGCAGGACTTTTACCTCCGGATTTAAACTGATACCCAACAGTTTGGAGGCTGAATTGATGGGGTTTACAGTTTTATCTTGCAAAGGCTGCTCGGAAGATATGGTATGTTCAAACTAACTCCAAATATCAACATAGGTGTATAAGTTTATGCAGTGTTTGTTGTCAACCCTCGGGTTTTGAGCATGACGTTGCTTCTGTGAAGTTGTACTTGAGATCGATATAATGGCTATTGAGGGAATTTTTCCATTGTTTAATTTTAACATTCTCATTCCGATTCTATTTTGTGTACTTTCTCATTTTTTAATGGAATTCTGTATTCGTCAACTGTGTTTGGATTGCAACCCCTTTCTATTTCCATTCCTGCTATTTTTGTTTGCGTTGTACTATGAAGCATTGGAGAACATTGTGTTCTTGAGAGCTCTTGGCCTCTATTAAGGATGTAATGTTTTTGTTTGTTGTCACTTACTCTGCAAAGACGTGTTAATTATTATTTTACATTAACTAGTGGATCTTCTCATGCGATATCTTTTCGTGTGACTCTTATATGGTCTTACTTGGTGATCGACTCAATCATTTTGTAGGCCTTAATGTGATCATCGTTCATGCAAAAAAACAGATGGATTGGACATGAGTTTTCACCCGAATGAAATATAATTGTAATTAGAGAAATAGACATTTTTATTTTGATCAATACAATTCGATAAAGTCTTTATTAATGTTTAATCAATTTGATTTTCTGCATAGATGATAATCACATTTAGACTTACAAAATGAATAATTTAGATCTTTAAGTGAGACCTTAGTAGATCCTATTTTAAATATTGCATGAGAATCACATGAGAGGATTGGGTATCACACTTGGTTTTTCATAGTGGGCCTTCTGTGCGTCCCTTTTTATTTTTATTTTTTTATGAACAAGTTTAGGAACACAGATTATTTGTACTCTGGATATAAATGAGTTCGGAACTATCGAATGCACGTGAGGTTTTCCATAATCATGTTTCATGAGATGGGTTTGGACACATTTTATATGGATGTGCATGAAGAATTTGTCTTCCTAGATTTTTTCTTTTTGATTGATTTTCCTCTCTTATTTGGTGGCTTGTTTGCCTCACTTTCAAATCCTTTCTTATTGCAAGTTTCCAACTTTCCTCGCACTTGTAGGTTTTCCCTTTCTCTGTGTTTTTATGTTATTTCCTTCTTGTTCTCTCAACTGAACAGTAGTTCTTTGTTTATATATGTCAAATAGTTACTGAGCCTCGCTAGGAGTCTCAAGTGGAGCAAGGAATGAAAAATTACCTATCGGATAACGAAAAAAGGAGCCATCTAACGTTCGTGGGCTTTCTCTATTATTTTGTGGAGTTTACACGTATGCATTTGTGAGGTTCGCATGTACTTTTGAAATATTCAGTTTTTCTTGTGAGATGGTTGGGGATCAGGATTTTGGCTTGAATTTTGCCTTTCAATTTGGTGAGGCTTTATTGGAACACTACTATTATCTATACTGTTTGGTATTGCAGGTGGTCTTTTAGTGAGGAAGGATTTTCAGAACAAAAAATGGCATAAATTAATTGGTCATGTATTAAAACTTTCAATGAGCAAATGTTGAATAATTTGTTATACATTTTTTAAACCTTTTATTTCAAATTTATAAATCTTATTCTTTCTTAACATAATTTTTTCGTTTACATAATGAAATCAAAAAATTTTATAATCTCTAACTTATTGATATTTTTATTTATAAGAATAAGAATAAGAATCTATAATTATGTTCATCACAATTTAATTGATGATTAATCGAATGACTCTAATCGAAAATGTCTGATAATATTTTTTTTTTGAAAGTATGTTAAACTCAAACGATAAAGAATTTCATATTTTATTTTTTATTGGCACAAATGATCTCTCAATTATTATACTAAAAAAAGAGGTCAATTTTCTTTTGCCAGCCATCAGCCATGGAATCTCAAGCTTCATATAATTTAAGTGGCATGCTTGTCGCGTGATTCTAACACAATAGTAATTTGTTCCTATATATAATAATCATGTTTACAATTTATGATTTCAAAACTTTTTTAAAAAGAAAGTACTGTGAATTATCTAAACTTCTTTAATATTTTCTCTGTCCTTTCCTTCTTACTTTCTTTTGTCTCCTTAATTTCTCTTTTTTTATAGATATAACTTGTAAACTTTAGTCTTACCAGAATGGATCTCCTATAAATGATCATTCCTATGTGCTTGACCATTTGCATATGCCGATTATTTAATCACTTTATTATCTTTTTTTCTTTCTCACATATTATCAAGAATATATATATTTTTTAAATTTATATTTTTTGTACGAGTGACGAATTTTTACGTATTAAACAAATATCTATATTTTATGAATTCACATTAACCAATTCTTCCTTTTAACATTGAGAAAAAGTAAAACAAAATTGACCATAAGAGGTGAGAGCACAGGAAAAACAGCACACATTCCTTCTACATGGTGCGAAGGAGAGAGCGGGGGATAGATTTTAGGTAATATTGAAGTATCTCTTGCATGTAAAATGATTTAGCTATGACCCCTCGAAATATTGTCTTATTCGCTAATTCATGGGCTTTGCATTTCTTCATTTTTTGCTTCATTATTTTTATTTTAAAAAGCTGCCCGTCTTCCAGCCCATTTGCTCCATGCATAGTATGAGCTTGTTACTATTTATTTTTTTATGTCAAGTGGTAATAATTACTTTAAAAGAGTTACGAGATACTATCAACCATGTAAGGCCCGCAACAATTAAAAGTTTAATCAAGCTAACGACAAAAAAAAAACTAAAAAATTGCGTCATATACAAGAAATAAACAAACTAATAACGAAATACTCCTATACAAGAGAATTGACAATCAATTCTTGCCTTAGGCAATATTTGATCCATGGACCTTTCAATGAGGTTCACTACGCATGTATCATATATTACTGTTGAAAAAGAGACACGTGCCATTAATGACGTGATATCAACAATCTTACGATGTCATTTTTTTCTTTTTAAAATCATTCCACGAACCTTGTCTAACAGAAATTATTTTTACAAATCGTTCTACGAAAATTTGTCTCCTAATTTTGGTATTTGGAGAGGATGCAGTGTAAATCCCTACAGTGTGCATGTAGTGCGAACAAAATAACGTAGTTTCGTTCGCTTTGCTTTCAAAATTACACCGTTTTGATATCATGTAGTTTGATAACAATTCATATGATAAGCTAAAATGATGTAGTTTCGAGAACAACACGAATAGAATTACGTTATCTTGTCGCACTACGTACTCACTTTAGAAAACTACACTACATCTTCTCCAATCCCTAATTTGGCACCCTTCTAGATCAAATCTAAATCCCGCCCGCCAGAGAGATTAATGATAATAATATTGATGATGTCGCTATATATAAATAATCAACTTTTAGGTACTAATAATGGTTCAATTATTAGGTAGTCGTGCATATCTCATTCACCCTCAACTTCAGTTTCTTTTTCCCCTCTCTCTCTCTCTCTCTCTCTCTCTCTTTCTTTGTGGCACTCCCACTCTATTTTTCTATCCAATCCATTTGGATTGCTGTTTGTCGTATTTAAGTGCACTAAATCATTTTCAATATTCTTGTAAATTAATATCTTAATCTTCTCACCCACACCCTCAATAATATTTCATTAATTATTTGCATGATTAACCTATTTCATTGTCTTTATTGATATTTTGGCGACACTAGGTAGGATTAGTGGAAACATACGACAATTTCTTTATATAAATCTATGTTATTTTTCATTGATAATTAATTGTTGGATGATCTTTTGTTTTGGATTAGCACACAATTGGTCAATAATTTCAGCTTTTGATGGATCATAATCTTTGCAATGTTTAAACTTGATTGTTTTTTTATGGGTGAGATTCATTTTGATATGCAAGATGTTTCTTGGTGAGATTCAGTTTGATTTGTTAGCCTACCCTACTTTTGAATGGCTGTGTTAGATTACAAAAGCTAATGTTGAAGTGAGCATCGCACGTGCTGATGAACAAATCAAGATACTCTTGAGTTTAAACTTGTGTTTGGTTAGTTTACCGCTTATTTAAGATCAACTTGTTGCATAAACAAATGAAGTTTTACATTTGTTTGAATTAATGAAGCTCGTTAAGCTTTAAAACTAAGCTTGAACATATGTTATTATTTGTCTTACGTCCAATTTTTTATATTTAAAAAATTTAAACTACTCGAGATCAACTTGATTAAAGCAAGTTTTAAAGTGACTTGGCTAGTAAACAAGTCAAGTTTGAACATATTTAAGCTCCTCATATTTTTAGATTAAGCTTGAACAACTCATTCGACTTGTTTATCAGTCCTAACTAAGCTACATATTACAGATTGAGTCCTTGGTTTTAAGAATATCAACAATAAAACAACGTATGAATTGATCGATTTTAAATTCAACAAAAAAAAGACATGAACTGCGTATCGACCGCTATGCAAGTAAATAAATTTCATTCGCATCGGTAAGGAATTAAGGTGAAAGAACTTGTCGGACAAAATGAATTTGAAGCATCGAGAGGGGAGAAAGTTCTCCGTTCTTGGTTTTCCCATATAGCCGGATCCTTTGGAATTATAAAAAAATCCTTAGTTAGAATGTGATTCCAACTCAACACCCCTAGAGTGAGATTTTGAGAAGAGACTTTCAAAAATGATTACTGCAAATCAACATCGGAGGTGGGCCAAACATAGGTTGTGATGTTCTTGTTGAGTACACAATTAAGACTTGAAATTTGTTTCCACATCACAAGAAAGACAATTATAAAGAACGACTAAATTTGATATTAATTAGATTGATTTTCGAAACCTTAGTGTGCATTAGGAACATATATATTGTGATTAGGTTTGATCTCAGATTGATTTTCCCCTAAAACCCTGATTAGTTTTTTGCCTTTTTTAAAATAATTAATTTAGTTGGGTGGTGTTAAAGAATGAGGTAAGCAGACATTATAGAGCATAAACAATCAGATTTCATGACTTTTAAACTAACCCCTAACCACTGTTTAACAGAAAAAGGCGGTACTGAATTTTTTAATTAATTTTTTTAAATTTTGTTTTGTTGTTGAACAACTTAAAGTGGAAACAACAAAAAGAAGCACTACTTTCTCTAAGATAAGCCGTGGGCACATAGAATATTAGAGAAATCAATTATTGGAGTAATCATTGTGCTAATCTGCATTCTACGGAGGGTTCATAATAGTATTAGCTCAAACTTTTGTCCTTACAAAAAGAATGCAAAAGTGGAGAAGTTCCTGATAGGATTTCCATGTCTACCAAGAATCTAGATGGACAATTTGTTTGGGAAACTACTGATTAGGACATTCATAAAATTTAAAGGAAAATATTGATGCGGACATTGAGATTAGGTCGAAATTTGGTCACGCGATTGATCTCGTTGATCATGTTAGATTTAATTGTGATTATTGTTTTAGTTTAGTTTTCGATTTGGATTGTAGTACGAGCACGAAATCAAAGTAGAGGATTCTTGTTCATAGATCACTACTTCCAGGAAAAATTAGCTCCAAAAAAATTGCATCCCTCTTGTGGTTGGGCATGAAATACAGAGGAATTATAAGTAATGAGACCACCATATCATCTCACAGTTTACCATAGGACATGACTACCCACCACCAGGGAATTCCAAAATCTCTTGCAGATTTTTTAAATGACTAATGGGTTTTAATTTGGGCTTTTTTTTTTTTTTTTTTGAAAAGCTACCTATTTTCATTTGAGAATGCTCGTCTTTTATGTAGATGTTGTCCCACGTTCGCTTACATGCGAGAAATTTGAGTGATCATAAATAGAAGCTCGCTTAGAGTATTTATTTTACTAGCTAGCTTGACTCTATAGCGGAGCGATTGTTGTGATGTGATGTGACGAGCAAACGTGGCGACATTCTAGAAGGTTGTCAATTAATTGACAGTTAGTGATTAATTAACTAAGGGGTGTGATTGTTGGGGACTTGGCAATAAGAGGTAGTGATTCGGCTCGCACGTGTAGTAGCATTTTAGAAAGCTGTGGGTTAAGTATTGACGGTGGTTAATTAATTTCAAGGGTGTGACTTTTAGGACAGTTGCCAATCACACTTGTTGATCACAAACTTCCTAATTAGACAAACAAGATTAAAATTGAATAAGTGTTGGAAGTTAACACTTTGGTTCGATATAGTTAGTTAATTTACACTGTACAAACCAATCCAACGCAGATAGTTTATAAGAGTTACTATTTCGAACATAAAATTAGCTGGTATGATTATAATCTCAGTCCAAAATCTTAAGAAAACACCTAATCAACAAGAATTACTATTTCAAAATAGTTAAATTCCACTATCAAGACCACTTGAGGCCATGGCTACCAGCTATACGAGAATCACATGTCAAGTTGATCAAGTGAGAGTATAACACAAGAGGGCTTACTTTTTCAAACTAGCAAGTTTGCTTTGCCAAGAAAGTTGTGATATTTGAAAAACATGTAAGTTGGTTTGAACACCAGATTAAAAGGAAAACAAGGTGGAATACTTAAATTAGAAAGTTCACTGAATTCTTGAGTGAACAATATATAAAATTTTCTAAATTTATGCTACTAATTGTATATCCGAGCTTACTTGCACTAACGCAACTATTTTATCTTAGTGTGACTAGAAATTTTAGATCCGTAATAGATTAACAAAAAACAAAATCAGTCACTTGTAAGTTTGTATATACCACGTTTAAGGGCTTTTATTATTTCATAAAAGCTTACTAATCTTTATTCAATTCTTCATAAAAGCTTACTAATCTTGATTCAATTCTAACTTGGCCAATTAGTTAGAGTGATCCAGAACATAAATATTTGAAGAGAAGTGAGTGAAGATGCATGGGATAATTTGTTGGGCTGGTCCCACCTGACCTGTGCCATCCAATGATCAAATGGAAAGAGTCCCCTAATTGAGTGGACGGCTATAATTTTGCTAAAAATTTTCACCCTCCTACTATCTAAAAAGGAAAAAGAAACCATTTTAGGATGAATTTTGTTTTACAATCCTTAGGCCTTCGTTTGATTCACGGATTAAAATTGACGGGATTAATAGTTCTGAACTAATAGTCCAGTGATTATTTATTCTGGTACGTTTCAATACTAGTCTAACCTAATTTCATGTTTGATTTGGACTCGATTATTTTCAGGATATCCCACTTAGATGTCTAGGGTTTTGAACAGAGATATTTTGCTGAAATTGTGTGGATATATGTATGTAGCGGTAGTGTGGTGGGTGGCCGTGGCCGTGGCGGCAGCGGCTTTGGTGGCCAAAGGTGGTGGTGGTTAGATGCAATGAAGCAATGGTTGGTATAGACAAGATTAAATGAGTTACACGTCTCCCCTTAGGATAAAATAGTACCCACATATAGATATTATAATAATTTTGGGATTATTTATTTTGGTTCAATTTTGAGAACCAAACATGGGATTGCGAGAGATTAGGCACAAATAGTCCAATTCAACACTTGGTCGACCTAGAATAGTGTATGTTGTGGCTCCGGTTCAATCACATTTAAAATCCAAACTTCTTGTACTCTTCAATATTGAAAATGTATAGCGAAGAAGTTTCGGGTATCGATCTGTTACGCCCTCAATTTTTAACCTAATATTAATATATTTAATTATAGCAAAACCACGTAAGTCTCACCCGATACCCAAAAATCCCATTAATCATGCACCAAGATGTGCCAAGTTCTTACGATTTTATAAAAGACTAATCCAAAACACTACATTAAAGTTAGGACATGAAATCAACTAGAGTTATGATACATCTTTTTCAAAAAATAGATATAAATATGTCATATAACTCCACAGATGCAGCTCATAGAATGTCATACAAAAATCTAAGCACTCCATGCCAAATTCGAGCTAAATGTCAGGAACTGTACCTAAAAAACAAAGAAGAGTTGAGCTAATGAGCCTAATAGAGAAATTCTTTACAAATCTTGCGTGAATATGAAATGTCATGACATATAAGGTAAACAACAATACATAACTTTGGTGAAATCATTACAAGATACATAAGCTGTATGAATTTCCACCAATTCAATCTCGCATCGGAACCAACTCTACTAAGGTCCTTTCTTTAAAATTCTTCCCATCAACATCAGTACGTTTTCAAATTCTTGCATTTATCGGTGTCTCATGCCTAGTATTCCCATGGAATCCTAGTCTCATTTCCTAGCAATCCCGCCTGGGAGTCTAGTTCACGACATACCTAATCTTTCCATCGAGAAGTCTAGTTCATAACATTCCTAACCTGCCCATCAGGGAGTCTAGTTCACAATAGTCATAGCCTATTCATTGGAGAGTCTAGTTCACAATATAAACCATAGAGCACATCCACTCCTTCAATATATCAATCATGAGTCAAATGAATAAAATATACCATTTCTACTAAAGAGGCCATACCACACTCTTTCAAGTGAATAACATGAGATCTAGCAATCTAAGATGATACGCATTCAAACTAAGAACACCCAATATATACACATACAATACTCAAACCCTTAATATAAAGGGTAAATGTATAATACACCCATAACAAGTCATAAACAAGTAAGAAAGGTAAGAAAATCCCTACCTTAAGAAGAAAAATCCAAAGTTTAAGTGCAAATGGTGAAGTCCTAACTTTAATAGTGGAAGGAAGCCCAAATAAGCCCTCTCCAAGCAATAGCTCACCTCCAAGTGCTTGAAATTAATGAAAAATGAAGGATCATTGGAGAAATTTGAGAGATATGGAGGTTTGATTAAGTATCTTGGGGTGCATACATGAAATGAGTTTCTTAGAGAGAGAAGGGGAAAAAAATCTGAGTATAAGAGGTTTATGTTATGTATAAAAATTTCTGATTCGTCAAATTTAAATCCGCGCGTCAACCCGCCTAACCAGTCACGAAAAAAGGGCCTATGAGCTTGACCGGTCATGGCCACCTACTGACAAAAACATAAAAAATTTCTACCCGCCTGATTGGTCACCGGTCAGGCACGCGTGAGCCTGATCGGTCATGCCAGCTTGCTGATCAAAATTTTTATTTCGCGTGACCAGCCATACTCTTGCCCTGACTAGTCACCCTAGGCTCCCTATTTCCTCCTATCCTCTTCACCAAAACTTGTTCAAATCTTCATTCATCTCATCCAACCCATATTGGTATCCATTTTAATCATTGTAAAATATTTTTAAACATTAAAATAAGACAGGTCCTTACAACCTTCCCCCCTTAAAGAAATTTTGTCCATGGAATTTTAAAAGTATTATAATATTAATGATCTCCAACAACGTCAAATCGACATACTATACACGCGACAAACCAATGAACAAATCAATGCGACTTGAGCCAACTATGTCTATTTCAATGTCAAAAGTTCATAAACTTTAACAACTTAATTAAACAAACATGTCCAAACAATGCCCGATTGCATATTAAGGACCATGACTTAACAAGTCCCGTAATTAAATTACACATATCCTCAAGTTCATGCATCAACAATGCCAATTTGCCAAGTAAGGTTCAAGACTTAACAAGCCTATTCAAATTACATTCAAACCGGGAAAAATAATGCCAGCGAGGATATTACAATCGTTAATCAAATCCCAAACAAATTCGGGTATTTCTCTCGCACTTCGTCTTCTCGTCCCCATGTCAATTCCTCTCGACTCTGGTTACTCCACAACACCCGCACTAACGGAATAGTTTTACCTTGTAGCACTTGCTCACGAGTATCAAGAATACGTATTGGCTCTTCTCTGTATGAGGCCTCGGCTTCTAAATCAAGTTCGGACCACTCAAGTACATGAGATGGGTCTGGTTCATACTTTCTCAACATTAACACATGAAAACGTCATGCACACTCGATAGTCTTGGTGGTAGAAACAACGGCACGCCACTTCGTCAATTCTCTCGATAATGTCAAATGACCCAATATACCGTGGCGAAAGCTTTTTTTTCCTTCCAAAACGCGACAAACCCCTCCGTGGTGACACCTTCAAAAACACATGGTCCCCAACTTCAAATGACAAAGGGCTATGACGATGGTCGGCATAGTTCTTCTATCGACTTTGCACAGTAAACAGTCTTTGTCAAATCAACTTGACTTTCTCAGTAGTCTTATCTTGTGCGGCCACAAGATGTTGACGAATCACTTTCATGCTTTTGGCAGTCTCTCCAATCAAGTCTAGGCCCACAATAGTGGCCTCCCCCAATTCCATCCAACATATGGGCGATTTACACGGCATACCGTACAAGGCCTCGAATGGTGTCATCTCAATGCTAGATTGGTAACTGTTGTTATATGCAAATTCAACAAGTGGCAAAAGATCCTCCCAACTATCTCGAAAATTCAAGACATAAGCTCGAAGCATATCTTTCAAAATCTGAATTGTTCGTTCAGATTGTCATCCGTTTGTGGGTGATAAGCAGTACTAAACAAAAAATTTGTATCAAGCGCTGCGTGAAAGCTCTGCCAAAATCGTGCGGTAAACCTCGGGTCTCGATTGGAGATGATGGACACAAGAATTCCATGGAGGCGGATAATCTCGCGATCGAATGTATAAACGGCTGAGTTTCTCTATAGAATCAGTCACCTGAACAGGTAGAAAATGAACGGTCTTAGTTAAACGATCAACAACCACCCATATTGCATCATGTCCTCTCGGCGATCTCGGCAAACTAATAACGAAATCCATGGTGACATTCTCCCTGTTGATACCACATTTTATCCCACTGCTCAATATTTGTAGAAATATGATGCCTGATAAAACCTGAAAGAAACTAGATGCATAAAATGACAATTTTACCGTTGAAGGGTTAGAATGTGCAAAAGACCGTCGAGAAGTCAGGATTTTTCACCAAAAACACGCTCGAACATTATAAAGGCCTAATAGCAAGATTGAAGAATGAATCGAACCATTTCAGCAGATTTGGTGAAGTCTGGGTAAAATGACTGTTTTGCCCCTGAAGAGCCAATTCAGCAAACACAGACCTCCACATCACCACATAATCAACCCGGAACATCTCCACACTGTGTGCCAGAGTTTAAGGTGTCTCAGTAAGTAGTCAGGATGATTTAAAGAGGTACGAGGGGGATCTAAGTATAGACGGACAATTTTGCCCTTCTAATTTAGCGTGAACTGGGGGGACATCTAATTGAGCTACGGAAATTTTACCGTCTCAATTTTCATAAAGAATTTCAATATAATGTCAATGAAATGCCTCGGAAGTCAATTGAATATTCATGAAACAAACCTAAAAAAATTCGGTAAATCAACAAACAAAGGGCCGCGTCGTCTTTGCACAGGCTAGGGATCAAGAGCACTATTTGCAAAATAACTTTCCCGAATTATGAATACCTCATATTATTGATTAGTACGATAATAGAAGTCTATTGACAGTGACTGAGACAAAAATAAACGACGTTGACAATTATCAATTGTTCAGAACGAAGTCTCAAGGGTACGATTTTTGAGTCAAATATTTTAAACTCTGAGGAGCACATATTATTGATCATCATGTTGGTACGAGTTCAACGGCTGTATCCGGGGGTTAATTTGAGGTTGATAAGTCAAAATGTCATATTTAAAAAAAATAATTAACAACCAACCGACGCGATCTGAACACACGATTTGTGAGATGATATTTTTAAATTTTAAGGGACACATATTATTGATTAGCGCATCGATATGAGTTGAACGGCTATATCCGTGATCCGATCTGAGTTTGTTTGAAACTCTCTCATCAGAAATTAGCATTTCAGCACATGTAGAAGGACCAGGGGCACTACGGTAACTTTTCAGCTTTGATGACATCACATGGTGCATCTTGGGTGCAACTTAGGCGCACCATGGGCGCAAGTCAAGCGTAGGTTAGATTGTTCAAAACAAAATAATATCGAATAAGTAATCGTTAGAATCGTTTATAAATACCAATGACTCTAATATTTCAAGGATCAGTTTTTTTTCATCTGAAGATTCGGCCAAGCTCTCTCTCTTTTTTGCAAAATATTTTTCCTTCGCCTCAAAGCAAATTTGAAACCAAGTAGAAAAACCCGAGAGCAAAACTGAAGCGAGCGACTTTCGTTTCTTCTTTATTTTCTTCTCATTTTGCACTTTCCATAGTAAAACCAGTAGAGCCTTTTACTCTAAAAAATTCTTCAAGTGTTCTGCATCCGAGCCGTTCTCAATTTTTTAGCTCCGAACTCTCGATATCAGAATAAAATTAGGGTTATTGTCATTTAGTTAGAATTTTAGGTACAAATACAAGCAGAAGCTTTGCCCATTTTTCAATTACTAGATATGTCAGAAAGTACTTTTACTTTAGCATAACCCAAGGTATCACCAAGATCTAATATTCGTTGTTATTCTAGTTTATGCTCTAGTCTAGTCTGTCGTGTTTCTTTCACTTATAATCGACAAATCTTGGTATCAATACAAGGTAGCGCTGCAACAGCCGTTTCATTGTAATTTCTGCTTTTCTTATTTAATTTCTGCTCCTTTCATTTAATTTTTGTTTTCTTTTTCTTTTTTATCAATATAAATATTACGCGTATAAATATTGATATTCGCATCTCTAGTCTGCAACTCTAGAAATTTTTAGTCCACATTTCTAAAATGTCAGAATGTCACTTTTTCTGTCTTTTCTCCTTTATTTATACTCTCGGCATATCGCTCGATTGCATCGGCACCTGCCAGAGTTAACTCCTAACTATTTTTTTTTTCAAATCCGGTAACATTTTTCTTTTTCATCAATTTTCCTCTCCTCGTAACAGTTGTTGCTACTTTTTTTTATTTCACGTATAATTAATGAAAGCAAAAATCCGTCATTTCATAGCTAAGTCATATGACTAGTGCTGTTAGTTCATGCTGACACATTATTCATATCACTTAGCTAAAAATTTCGATAATCTCGGAATTTCATAAATACACGGGTGACATAGGTAGCCTATGCAGTGTTTTTGGAAAAAAAATTTAATGGGCGGTGCATGTTATCTTTTCACGATAGATTATTGTGATCGAAGTGACATTTATCATATTCTACAATTTGGACCGTCAGTGTTTGTGTAGCTGTCGGGATGAAGAATTGTAGTTAAGAAAGAATAAATTAAGCAAACACATGTCTTGCCTTAAAAATTGAGAAATATGAATAGCCGTTGTGCTGTCCATATTTCTTGATTTTTGGTTCTGATAATCTCAAATTAAAGTATGTCGTGCGAATTGACAGTTTATGTCAGTTTTGCGTGTCGTATTTTCTCGAATGATTATCGGAATGACATTTACACTTTGCACCAAATTAATCTTGAAATTTCCAGAACGCTAGTGACATGGGTAGTCAGTGGGAAAGAAATAAAAATGTGGCAGCAGCTAACTTGGTTTAGGCTGAGACGACGTATTGCAATTTAAAAAAAGGTTAATATGGTAATTCATTAATAAAATGAAATCGGACCATTGTCAAACTTGAAAGTTCCTACCAGGGATTCAATGTACCTGACACTTCGGGAATAGAAACATGACGTGCAAATATTAGTTTGCATATCATGTTTCGGTCAAAGTTTAACATATGTCTGTTTTAATATTTTTGTCACCGAAAGTTAAATTGCGTAAGCTGAGGTCATGCCCTAGCACCCTATTTCACTTTTGATCCAATTTTACAGTCAATCACTAGATGTTTATCAATTTGGCCAAGGATAATAAAATAAAGTTAATTAAAAAAATTAAGTACCGAAAGGGCGATATAGGGTGTCTAACACCTTTCCAACTCATAACAGTAAATCTTCGAACCCATCTCTATTTTCAAAGACCAGATTTCTTTTAAAGGAGTCATTTCATAAACAGAATCATATTTCTGAGTTAAAATTAAATTATTTTTTTGAAGTTATCTTCTTCGAAAATGACTTTAGAGGGTAACTTGACACACCCAAATCTCATGTCAAGTGGTGACTCTGAGCTTTTTAAATAAGTGTCAGCTATTAGATAATTTTCATTTTCCGTCGCATATCAAGTCAAGAAATTATTCAGCCTCGTTCGACAATTCATTTTTCGCGAGGGGGGCTGAAAAATTTCCGGGCGCGACAGCTGGCGACTCCACTGGGGACTTAAGGATTAATAAAAAAATTTACAAATCGTAACTCACTTTAGCGGAAACCATTAACCTACCCCATTGGGTAAA
>JABCMJ010008736.1:0-13380 GCA_014822125.1 Arbutus unedo
AGATAAAGTGAGGTGGTCTTGCAATAAGCTCTCATACTCTTCTCTACTTCTTCATCCAGCGCTTCAAAGACATGGATACAAATAGAGACAAAATTAAATTCGTAATGCATATGCATATGAATATGAACATTAATTGCCAAAACAGAAACTGACCATTGCAAAGAGAGAGTTGTGATCAAAATCATTGCTGTTACCTTGTGCTCCTGAAGGTTTCGCTGTGAGTTTGGCAAACTGGAGGTTTTGCTTGTGAGTTTGAACCAATGTCGAGGGAAAGACGAAGAAGATATTGACCAAAGACGCGTAACTGCCACAGTTTTGTGGTATTTTTATGAATTACTGNNNTATGGGCCCCTTTCGGCCCAAATTTCGGCCCAAATTCAACACCTAAAACTTGTACAAAATATATTTCTTAATAATTGAACGGGTCATTGTTGGCTCAAAATGCAAAAAATTGGTTTCCATTTTTTCTGTGCAAAATTATACGATAAAGATTAGATTCCACGTGTCCAAAAAGAAGAACCACTCCACCATCCAACGATTCCAAACCCTAGAGCCCCATCTCTCAATCCGGAACATTCAAGTAGATGAAAACCAAGACAACATTTCCAACCCCCCCCCCCCAAAACTACAGCCAACACCAATCAACCAAAACCTCAAAATGGCATTGAAGGTTCATCTCCTTTACCATCAAATTCCCCCTCACCCATTAAAGTTCCAATCCCATCCCTTCCCCTCGATAACCCATCTCAGAAGCAGAGCCAAACCCCAGACAATGGCATGCATCAGAATCTCTAAAAGTTCTGATTTTTCTTCAGATCTGTTTGCGAAACAAGTGGAGAAGATAAACACCCATCTGGCCCAGAGAGAGGAGGCCATGAAAAAGAGCAGAAACATTTTGTTCACTGAGCTTTCCAAGTACCTTGGGTTGAGACCAGAGGAATTGAAGATGCGATTGAGTAAAATGGAAGAAGAGGACAAGTGGGTTTTGTGTAAAGGGTTTGTTTCAGAGTGGGGTGTGGATTTTCATCCGTTGTCTGCAAGGTCTGTCAAGGAAATGGTTGAAGAACACGTGGTTGAGGACAGCCCCCCACCACCTCCGTCATCTTCCCCCTCAGTTTTGTTTCCTGGGTTGAAGAAATTAATTGGGCTTTGACCAAGCGAATGGAGAATCAGAGGAATTCGTGTTCATTTGTTTGTAAGATTTGATTTCTCCTGGTAGATTTTTTGTGTTTATGTATCTTTGCATATATGATTGCATTAATTGGAGAAGGTGAATTATATATAGAAATTCAATATGGGTGTATAGACAGCTAACAGTGGTGGGGACTTGATCCAATTCATTTCCATCCATGCCTGACCTATGCTCACGTTATGTTTGGATCTTAAATTTTTCATTTTTGAGTATTTTTTGCGTTTCTTCTTGTCTAGAGTTTGTCGACTATATGATTTCACTTCCAATACTGCAAGTCTGCAAGTTTTTTCACGGTTAGCTGATTTACCTTTTCATGGTCGTATTTTGTGCTACTTTGTGCACTCATGCCTATGATAATGCATCTTCAGCTTAAAGCAGTCCTCAAGGTTGATTATATAACATTCTGCTTGATATGTTGACACCCCAAGAATTTAGCCTCAAAACAACCATTAGATATTTTACCCTTTGTTAAAGAAAATGTATTTTTCCTCCCATACTATGCTTACTCTTTGAAATTTGTGAGTTATATGTCTTGATTGGTATATGAGAGATGCGCTATATCCTCCTACCATTGCTGTACGGGATTGTCTCCGTACCTGTTTGTTAGGGGCCTTATGAAGGGCATATAATACCCCTGGATTAGTTATCAATCTATCCCACATCCGGTGTTTGCGAAGATGAAGAGGAAAGGGATATACTATCCGCCCGGATTAAATGTCCCTTGCAGTGGATATGGTAGTCCGCGCCTCTTCCCTATCCATGCATATCTCCCTCTTTATCCACCCTCTCTAATTACGAAAATATCACTTTCCTTTTTAAATTCCTCCTCCACCCACTTCATCCACCCATACCACATACCAAACTAACCAAGGATGCTATATCTCCCCTTCTATATAAATAATACCCTTAACAAACCATGTATCCTTCATCCCCACATTCCGCGGTATCTCCCATTGTAGTTTATTACCATGATGCTAGATCCCCATAAAACTCATCTGCTAACAAACAGTCTGAAGGGAAAGAAGGAAAAATATATGCATAACTTGCTTAGCTCCTTTGGAAGGATTTTCCACCCTTTTTGTGCGTCGGTGAAAGTCTTATGTCAGATTGAGATCTTGATGTATTCAACCATGCCACATTCCTTTATAGTTTAGACCTGGAGGAAAACTGAGACTACAAGAGACACTTGGACGCGGGATAGGAATCAAACCATGTACTGAGATGCCATCTCTGAATGGTTTAAGCTTCCCATGAGGAGAGGGATTTTGTGTACTTTTGTTTTAAGCTTATGATGATATATGTTGTGGTGGTTTATGGGAGCAGGCTAAAAAGAAATTAAGGTTTATGAGAGCTTGCTCGAGAAATTAGCATCATAAGCCTCACGTCTACTTCCCTTTAAAAGACTGTGCAAGAAAGGAGAGGATAAGGAAGATGAACTGATGCAGAACACGACAATAATAATACGGTCATTCTGAGTTGAGATTGAGTCCTGAGATGTGGCAAGGAAGGGGTGGGAGCAAGTGATAAAATCCAGCTTTTGAGAAATTGTTCACAAATTTTCAAATTTTCTTACTTCAAAATTGAAGTTGTTAGTGAAGGAAAAACCAGTTATATTTTGGGTTTGAGCTTGTTCTGAAGTTACTTGGGTTGGAAGAACGAAGAATCATAATTGATGCCGTGTTATGTGTTAATTCTCAAAGGATTTTTCCCACTTACACGGATCTAATGCAACTGTTTGTCAGCGGGATGAGTGCTCTTTTCATCACTTTCATTAGCTATTTCTGCACAATGTCTTTGATGAACATAGTTCTGACGAAGCACTGCTGGATAGCATTTTGCCAACTGAAAACTTGGAATTCGAAGTGAATTTCATTGGCTTGTTCTTCGTATTGCTGAATTGGTTCCTTTCGTTATTCACTTGTATAAACTGTGCCAATTTTTTGCTCTATAGTTATCGAGACACTGGAGATTATGAAGATCGTTGGGTTGGTTTCTACAGGGATCTTCCTGGAGCAATAAATCGCGTGGTGAGCTCATGTTTCTTCTTACATGCCACCAAATATCCATTCTGCAAGTCATCTGATAGTGCTCATTGTTTCGATTTCGCTCTTACAATGAGCACTACCGTCATGTTTCCTCAGCCGGACCCAGATGGAATAACGACTGAACGTATCTTTGCGGCTCGTGGCAGGCATCTTGGTTACACATTTTGCAGCTCGGGACGACTGAATGTACATCAACCGCGCATCAGTATATATCTCTCAAGTTAATCTCTGCAGATTCGTCTTTCTAACTGAAGTCCAGTTTGGTGACTGTCTTTCTTCAAGATAATACTTGTCTCTTCTTCATTCCCATGCATCTTTTGGATTGGGGTGATGCAATCATATCCTTGTGTACTTGATGGGAAATTAATATAATTACACATCACTGTAAAAATTGAACTTTTTGGGCAGTCTGTGTGGCACATACAAGTAATGGAGTTTGCAGCGTAACTAAGAGAGTCATTTCATTTTGGGTAGACAAAATGGGCTGGCAAGAGCGGTCTGGTGTCCAAGTCTCTTGATTAGATGACGATTACTTCAATTATCAAATTAGTATTGCTCGCCAGAGCCAACAAGGGAGGCGATGACATCTTGATCGAATGCTCCACTATTCTGAATAGCAAGAAAGAGTTATTAAAATTCAATCAAATCGACTGAGAATTTGAACATCTGGTAGGTGAGCGGGGTTACTCTAATCTTGTTGTCGTTGACATAATAAGAATGATTATTCTTATGACCAAAGAAGGATCATAAAATGTTGGTTGTGAAATTAGTGTTCGTGTATGTCCTGTAAATCTTTCGACGAGGGAAATCGATATCCAGATTATACACTTTGTTAACTACGATATTAGTTTTGGTATATTATATTTTGTGGCAATCGTTTTGTCTAATAAATTGTTGTTCCTTAATGACCGAAGAATATAATTAAATTATATCGCAGAATAGATTTTGCAACAGTTTTCGTAATATAACACTAAAAGATAAATTATAATGTGTTTTTTGATCATCTTATTATTTTTAATAGCAATTAATAAAATCTAAATTAAGCAAATCAAGGCCAAAATTTGAAACCCTTTTTCTGACACGTTTCTTTTTAATTTCCATTGACCGGACCACAAGAAATGCTAATGAAAATTTATGAGAATGACACTTCACTGTCACTTAGATCAGGCCAAGTCAGTTGAGAGTACGTATAATTTTTAATTTTTAAGATTTAATTTTGATCTAAAAAATAAAGTTTTTTGTTTCTTCAAAACATACGAATCCACATTAATTTTTGAAAAAGTTTAAAAACACAACTTTTATATATAAATATGTTCAGAATCGTTCTATTTATATGGATATTATTTTAAAAAATTATACATAACAATTTATAAATCTATATATATGAAATTGTGTGCTACAGTAGTTGTCCCTGTTTTTTTTGTTCCCTCCTCTATGAGGAATGACTTCAATCGTACCGTGGGCCCGATTCTCCTGATTCTCACCTTCCGTGTTATCCGCCACGTAAGCAAATCCTCGCCTTCGTTCTAAAAAATCACCACTCCTAGCCGTTTCATTCACAGGAACAAATGGCCACAAATCTCTCTCTCTCTCTCTAAAAGTCTCCAACGGACCACAATTTTTGATCTCTCTAAAACGCTCCGAACACACGTTTCTTGAACGTGTGGTCACTCAGCCACCTCTCTTTCATCCTTAGCGCATAGAATTACACACATCATATTGACATTATAGTAATCAAAAGCTGAATTAACTATACTATTGGTTTCTCTCCACAGTCGTAGTTTTTAGGTTTTTGGAGGAAAAAACCAATGCCTTTCACCTTCCTCAACTCAGTCGTTCTACCTGCATGACCAACGTCATCACTATGTTGGACTCAATTGGTTGTTGCTATGGTCCGAAGGTAAATTCTTTCTCTTAATCAGAGCTAATCCAAGTTCTTGGCGTTTGACTGATGAGAAAAGCCAAAGAAAGTGAGGGAAATTAAAGAAAAATGATTGGAAACCGTGCTGTTTATGGAATGTCAATTCATTTTGTGGATGAAAATAAACTCCGACATGGTCAATTAATGCCAGCAAAGTACGGTCTTCATAATCTGCGGGTAAACTGTGTTTCAGTTTTTTTGTTTATCCTTCTTTCATTTTTTCCTCCAACCCATCAGAGCACTGTATAATACATTCGCGTTGTTTGTAAAATCATCCTGCCTTAATCTTTGATAGCATAGTTTTGTGTTTCTGAGTTAGAGATGTCTTGTTTCCAGGTTAGTGGATAGTTAGTTCAAACTGTTTTGGTGTTATGTTATGATTCCATATGCTGAAAACCTTGACTGAACATTTGTTGCTTTGATTTTCTTGTTTGTTGGACTAAATGATGGTAAAGGATGTTAATATGCTCCCCTGTATTTTCAGGGATATGACATTGTCAATCAGACAAGAACTGGAAGGGCCAACTTTCATGCACTTTCATGTCTGCGTGGGCATATTTTCTCTGCACCATATCCCCATTACCGGCGAGTGCGTCTACCATTGTTTTCTGTACATCAAAAGATAAGTTGCTGCTTTTACTTTACTCCAAATGTATCCAAGGGAAGACCTTTGTTGTCTTCCTTAGTTTTTGGCAAAACGGGAGTCCCCTTTGCTAGTCGGAGACGGACTATGGAGGAGAGATTCTGTACATATGCAACACTTGATGTTGAAGAGGCTGTTGATGTCATAAATGATTTGGGAATGGATACTTTGACATTTTTAGCTGTGACCGTTATAATTGTACCAGCCTTCAAAATCATCAAGGCTAGCCCTGTAAGCACACTTTCAATATTTTCTACTTTTGATTCCGGTACTCTGAGATTCATTCACTGCAAATGTTTCGCAAAATGACATAATGCACTCACATAAGGACATAATCTGCATGTCTAATTTGTACTTTGTACCAAGTGGTGTCATTTATATACATAACCGATATGCATACACAAGACTGATTCTGCACAAGTGACATGTTCCGCTGATGGTCTTCATTCTTATGGGTTACCAATGCCCGCAATTGGAGTTATGATACCTAAAGTCTTATTAACTATAACATACTCTCCTTTTATGCTTGAGTTAGTCTTTTAACTTCAAATATGTTATTTTGCAAAGAGCCTTTTACTTCAGAATGTTAAAAGGTCTGAACAAACAAAAACCAGGGCTGTATATGCTGTGGTTTAAGTATGTTCGGGTTTGTATTGGTTTTTGGGTTTTGTGTACTTATTTGATTGATCTTCAACTCGTCATAGAGCATGGTAATAAGGACCTTGGAAGGTTGTTACTTTTTTTAACATGTATTGAGGTCCTTTGGTTATTGTTTTAGATACTTGGTTTCTTCTTTGCCGGAGTTGTGCTCAATCAATTTGGCTTGATAAGGAATCTTACGGACGTTAAAGTTCTATCGGAATGGGGGATCCTCTTCTTGGTAAGCAACTGATTCCCCTCTCCCTTACACTTCTATCTCTTCTTTGTTAGAACTACATTAGCTGCTATGCTGTGGGGGTTGCCCCTTTACATGCTTGAACCTGACCCTTCGTAGGCCCAAGCCAAACAGGATAAATAGCTGGAAACAGCCTACACCATCTCTCTTTGTTGTTCTTTCCTCTTTCGTATGTGTTTTTTTGTGGATCTAGAATCTAGATCTGTTCGTCATCGTTTTGGTTGTCTTATTTCAAAGTTGGAGAAAGATTGACTTTGAACCTTGTGCCATCCATTTGTAGGCTGTAAAAGGTAGATGTAAAATGTATATGGAGCAAGGCAGCCAATGCATCGTCTTTTGATTCTAGATTTAGATTACATTACAACCTCATGTCTTCAAGTCTTAAGGAAATCCTTCGTGCAGCTTTTGAATGTATGGAGTTTTAATATATGGCTTTGTGCATTAACATCCGCTGAGCGAGTGCTTAATTGAACTTTGTTCCGATGATCAAGCAAACACTTTCCTGCTTATTGGATAAAGACGGCTTCTTGGTAAGGTTGATTGGAAAGAAGATCTGCTGCAGTGCACCCCAAGAAGTAGTATTTGAGTCTTAATTAGACCAGGTTCAATACACCGCTACCTAGGTTGTGTAGGTGAATGACCTACCATTACATCCTCTTACAAGATTCAAAATGGAGAGTGGCCCAAGTGAGTTCTTGCCAAGTGATAATGAGTTCCTTGTGATCTTTCTAGGAAAATTGTTGTCCCAGTCCTCATCGATAAATCATGAAATTCTGCAACTTAAACTTGCCATGCAAGATTAATGTGTTGCTTGCATCTAACTAATGATATTCGTAATAAAGGGACTGCACATAAGGTTAGATTTCTGATTCTGTAGAAATGAAAGATCTTTATGTTCTATGTCTTGTTGCGATTTATTAGACCGAATGTTCTATTTAAGAAGCTTACGATTTCTTATTTGACTTAGCTTATGTGTTGTGTGCTTTATATAACCTTAAGCACGTGTTCTGTGCTTGTTAACATTCTTGCAGCTGTTTGAGATGGGTTTGGAGCTTTCACTTGCACGCCTGAAAGCTCTTGCAAAATTTGCCTTCGGTATGGGACTAACCCAGGTAAATATTTGATGGGCTATGTTTCGATTCTCGATGGTGTTTTGTATGCAGAGGAATCACCATTTAAGCACGTGTAGTTTTATATTTTTGGTAGCTGTTGTACAGAAGGGTGAAACTTGAGGTCTTCTATCAAAATCAACTATACTAGTAGCTCTTCTACAGAAATATTGATGATCCTATAAATTTTATTGTGTTGACTTTTCTGCCTTTTGTCTTGTTTCAGGTTGTCCTTTCCACTCTTGCTTTCACAGCGTTTGAGCTTCCCCCTAATGGGGCTATTGGAACAAAAATATTGCAATTCCTTTTTAACTCGAGGCCTGATTTGGTGAGGCATAGTTTTTTTATCACCTTCACTAATTGAAGTGCACTGCCGTTTTGTGTCCTGCCATGTTTTTTGTTGGAAATTTGCAACTCAATTGAAATGAAACACGCATTGTGAACATTTATGAATGAAGCTGAGGGAAATTTTTAACACCCGGAAACTGATTTGCTGACTTGGCAGCTGGATTTTTCACCTCTTTCAATTCTAGAATACCCTGCAAATCTGTGACCATCTTACTCGTGCTTTTTTGGAACTCCTTTTTTTATTAGTCCCCTTATTAGTGTCTGTTTGCAATTGATGTAGGTGAACATCAGAAGCGTTGATGAGGCAATAGTGATCGGTGCTGCTCTCTCATTGTCTTCTTCAGCTTTTGTTCTGCAGGTACTTTATTCTTGACATATTAAGGTCACTCGGTAGATTAAAAAGTTGGTAAAATCTCCAGAATAACATCCTAGAGGGCAAGACAGCGTTCTCACCAATAAACCAGCCCAGTCTATGGTGTTGTCGTTTTGAACCTTTCATCATCATTCGTCTTGTCTTCTTATTTTCTTTCCTAATGTGTTTCAGAGTCCTTTTTTTTAATTCTTATCTTAAAAACTCCTATTATCTTGCCAAGTGGAAAGGAAGCAGAAATCCTGCTCCATCAAGTTGAATTAACATGCAGTATTTGTGTGTTTTCCATTCATATCAAAGTGCTAACTAACTTGTTGCTTTAAAAATTTGTATATAGACATTTCATGCTTACCCTGTGTAGGCTATAGCTCCTTGCAGAAAAGGGTGAGCTTCCAACTAGGTTTGGCTCAGCAACACTGGGGATACTTCTACTGCAGGTTCTACATCATTCTTGTGTACTTGGAAATATCTTTATGATTTCTTTCAATGTCATTGGTATGCTGTTGTTTTTCTTTTTTCTTTTGTTTCTGTATTTTCTAGGGCTGACATGCGAAGTTCATCAGAAGTATCAGGTCAATAATATTTTTGGATACCTGATGATTGATATTTGCAGGACATAGCAGTTGTCCCTCTCTTGGTCGTACTCCCAGTGCTGGAGAGCCAGGTATGTCAAAATAGTGGTGTTCATATTGCGTATCAGTTTGTTGTACGAAGAATATAAAAAATAACTTCAATTCCTTAGGTGTGTGTGAGGATTGTAGAGTTTTGTTTTTCTGTGGTTAGGGGCAGACGAACTCTTCTACTCCATTGTTATGGTATTTGTTGATGTTAATTGTCCCTAAAACTTCTGTTGCAAGCGAACTCTTATCTATTATCTTGCATAAAACAAAAGAACTTGCGTATTTCTTTACTATGATTTTAGCCCTTTCAATGCAGTTGCGTTTGTCTGACTGTGACAACTTACTAAATATGGGGATGACAAGGCATATGTTTCACCTTGGATTAAGGTCATGCGAGGGTCTGGAACTTAAATAGTCTCTATGGTGTAGTCACTGTAGTAATGGCTGTTTCACTCTTTTCAGCTATAATAAGGGTGCATCTATTTCGCTACATTAGGGTCTTCTTTATAACTGTTGTTGCCTAGATATTTCAGCTTGCTGTCTCCACTCCCTTTCCTGTCTCGGTTTGTTAATCCTCCGGATGATTCTTCATTGTTTCAATGCAAACTTGCCGATGCCTTTTCTAATATCTGATTATGGGGTAGATTATCCCAGGGTAATGTGCAATATTTGTGCATTATGTCTCTTAGTGTGTATAGCCTATAGCTTGTAGGCTTCCAATGATCAAATTCTCTCTAAGTTTTCCTAGTTAGGTGGACAATTAGATGCATGTATGGTTCAAAAAGAGTTAGATGGGACCATTCTTTCTAATCTAATGCTAATATCGGAACCCATTTGTCTAGTGGGGATCGAAGGCCTAGACCAGTTTCGTACAACGTACTTAACCATGCCGTGAGTACCTGGCATGTCATCTTAGTTGTTGATATACGCCATATGCCCGAGAGTGAAATCAACGCTTAAAAAATGAGGTGCTGTCTTTAACTGAATTGAACTCTATTTTTACAGTCAACGTAGCAGCAGTTTACTTTATGGGTGCTTCATGCCTTGCCGTCAAGTAATGTTTTCTTTCATGCTCTGATTCTATCTTTTGGCCTATCACTTACTGCAGAATTTGGTGGGGGAAAGTATTTTGCCGATGCTTGCTAAAGAAAGTCTGAAGGCATTAGGTGGACTAGGTCTACTTTCTCTTGGAGGAAAATACCTTATTCGGAGAGTTTTTGAGGTCTGCATTGATTAATTTATAAAAGAAACTTTTGAAACTTTTGTCTTCATTGGATGCACACACTAAATTAAACACTTGAATCCCAGGTGGTTGCAGAAGCCAGGAGCTCAGAAGCTTTTGTTGCTCTCTGCCTACTGACGGTTGCTGGGACTTCGCTTCTAACCCAGAAGTTGGGTTTCAGTGACACGGTTTGATAGATATACTTTTCAGAGGTGGAAAATGGCTTATATTGATGATTTATTAAAAGTTTTTAACTTATGGGTTCACTGCGCAGCTTGGAGCATTTTTGGCTGGGGCGTTATTAGCAGAAACAAATTTCCGAACACAGATTGAAGCTGACATAAGGCCTTTTAGAGGCTTGCTTCTGGGATTATTTTTTGTTACTACTGGTACTTCTATTGACATGCAGGTAGTTCCTTTATATAATCTCTAACATTGCGTTTTAATTATGGTGCACCATTTGGAATTTACCCCTTGGCTACTGCCTACATGTACTTGCGATTTACAATATGAGGCAACTGCAACAACTTAGAACATTAGGTAAACTACATTATCTGTGGTCGTAAATAGGCCCGTGTGATTCACAATATGTGCTTTTCTTTCACATGCTTTGGATTTAATAGAATTTTTTGGATGAAAACTTTCATATGTCAAAACAAGGATCTTTATGATGTTGGAAACTTTTTTGACGTATTCATCCTTGTATGCAGCTCCTTTTCAGGGAGTGGCCAAATGTACTTTCTCTCTTGGCAGGTTTAATTGTCATCAAGACATTAATAATAACAGCAATTGGTCCCCGTGTTGGACTAACTATCCAAGAGAGTGTAAGAATAGGATTGCTTCTGTCCCAAGGGGGGGAGTTCGGATTCGTAGTTTTCTCTTTAGCAAACAGGTGAGTTTTATTAAATTGTTGTGCATGAGAGCGGGCAATTTTTGTCCATTGATTCCAGTTGTCTTTCCTTGTGGACTTTATGCCTTGTAGGCTCGGAGTGCTACCACTTGAGTTGAACAAACTGCTCATAATTGTTGTTGTGTTGTCAATGGCACTGACACCCTATCTTAATGAACTTGGAAGAAAGGCTGCTGATTTTATTGGTGAAAAGTTCGATGTGGAGGGGGTAAGTCACTAAATTTGTACTCTTGATCGTCAGTGTCAAGTCTTCGTTGGCAAATGAGAGAATTGGGTAACCATGTTCAGCCGTTATGTCTCTGGATTTTTTATTCATCAAATTATGTTGTCTTACTTATAAGGCTTCTAACCACTAACGTGGTTAGTAGTTGGATCCATTTAATGGATGGCAGGAAATTTAATTAATCACCGAAAGACGGCTGTACTACTATGGTGACTTATATTAATGTAACACGTGACTCGCCGTTGTAGGTAGCTGAGGATATCAATTACAGTAGGTTGAAGATAGTTGACCTTGCTTCACTCTATGATACGTTTTGTGCTAACTGTAGAGATTTTTCTCTTGCATTTATTTTTTAAACTGCTTTATGTTTGCTTAACATGACAGAAAACTGCGGACAACGTAAATTTTGATGCTAGCGATCCAGTTGTTATCCTGGGGTTTGGGCAAATGGGTCAGGTAGAGTGAAATCTATAAGCAACTTTTTAAAATCCAGTAGATGTAGTTTTCTTTAACAAGTTCCAAAACTTTCTGCCATACAGGTCCTCGCCAATTTCTTGGCGGCACCACTGGCTTCTGGAGTTGATGGAGATATTTCGGGATGGCCTTATGTGGCTTTTGACATTGATCTCTCTGTAGTGAAGGTTGGTTTGATTGTGTTCATCTTGCTGTGCTAAGAGTTAATGATATGGGTCCATAGACCTCAAAGTTTCTTTTCCGTGTCTGAAAATCGGTAAACATCAGGAGTATGAAGCGGAGCTTGTCCTCCTAGCTCAATAGAGTATATTCCATGCCGTCTTATATAGTTAAATCTTTTCCAAGGTTAGGTGAATTGTTTTTGTTCTTCTTATGCAAAGACTTACATCCGTCAGATGCCCTCCAAATTTTGCTTGTGGGACACTGCAATTCGGTCATTTCACCTAGGAAGTGTCCCGATGGATTTCTTTTTTGAAAGTGATAATTATTTTGGTATGTGTAAATATACACGAGTTCATGCATAGTTTATTTTGTTCAAACTTTATTTTGTTACATTGCTGACCAACATCCAAGAAAAACCTAAAGCAAATGCAATATGGCTTGAACCATGTAAATTAAATTAACATTCACGAAGTGCAAACCCTGTTCTACGTGTGGGGAGAGAAATCAACTGATTCGAAAAGGTACACTAACTTAGGCTTCCAAAGTGAAAATGATAGATGATATGGTGCCAAGACTTGAACCCAAGATCTCCTACATCCAAAACTCTCAAATCATGCTAAAGGGTGACCGCCAACTTGACTAAATGTTAATTATATGGGCTTAATGGCGTATGTTCAGTGTCCAGTTTTTATGAGGATTATGTAGTGAAATAAGCCTCATAAAATACTTCTGGAGCTGCTTTGTGATTGGCATAGGGGTTTGAGATAGTGGTGCAGAACGGTGAGGGAGAAAAGGAGAGAGGAAGCACACAAGTTCATAAATCACAACCCTCGTCAATGAAGGCCACAAGCTTAATCCACTCTAAAAACTAACCCATTCAATCTCACTAGTACAATGCCAAAGACAACTATTCTTAAACTAACAGCCCTAATAAAATGAAACTGAATAGTGAAATAGAACCTGTACAATATTGAATATTTGTAAAATCATTGATTATGCCTTCAAGTGAAATTTGAGGTGCACGCGCATGGATGAGGATCTGCAACAGATAGTATTGGATGACCACCGAGAGTAGCATGTGATCAAAATGAACTTAAATAACCTATTGCGTGGACTATGATATGTTCTTTGTTTTTAGCTGTTATGTTGAAATTGCAGTTCCTTACGTTAAATGAATGATGGGAATCAGTCTCTATGTGCTCTAAGATGCTGCTACCCTATTTCTTTTCCTTCATCGCATTGGTGT
>JABCMJ010008742.1:0-34164 GCA_014822125.1 Arbutus unedo
GGGGGGGTTATTGGGTTTCTTGTCAATTTTAGATGAAGTTGCTAGTGGCTAATGACCTGGACCTATATCAAAAACTAATGATCTGGGCAAGCTGGACAAGGAGAAAGTTGACAAACATGTTTGATAACATAAGTCATAAGAGTCAACGAAGACTCTACCTTAACTGTACATGGCAACGATTTTAAAGAAAAAGTAAGTGCACCTTGGTCAGTCTGATAACGTAAGAGACAAAAGATGGGCCTATGTTACGATAAAACAGCCAAGCAAATTAAGAACAAGTCAGAATGACTAAACACATAAAACGAAGTATAATGCAACTAAATAACACTAACTACATTCAGTGCTCTTTTATTTTTTTTAAATTCCGTGTACTATCATTTTATATAATAAAAAGGATGTTACCCTCCACACTGCATTTCTTTTTGCCGTGCCAACTAAGGATGGATGATGAGCACAGAATATAAGTTGCACAAATGCACTAGGAGAAGCAGCCAAAACTGCAGAGGATATAACAACTAAAGCCTTCACCAAAACCTCCACAGATGGAACCAAGGGAACATGAGCATCCAATGTGCTTTCTGTGTCACTGCAGACCAACAATTAGGAAATCAATCCACAGAAAAAGGAACAGATAAACAAAGAAAAGGGTCAGGAAATTCTGAGAGGAATCACAATAAAAGTTTGTGCATTGAGTGATTTCACTATGTTCACCATCAACAAAATCACAAGAACCATCAAACAAAACTAATCATAAGTAACTATATGCATGAGATAAAAGACCAAAACAAAAATATGTTCAATAAAGGACAAAATTGCTTTCATAAACCTCGGGATTTTTTTACGGTGGCCAATAGCCACTAAAGACAAACATAAATACACTACTACCTTGACTTCAGAAGAAATACTTTTTCTCCAATGGCAGAAAGATAATACGAAAATTCATGAAAAATTGCTTCAGATAATTGTCGAGAAGCAGCTATAATCTTCTTTGTAGAGTCATAAGCCACTCTCCGGATGTCCCAACTCGGATGGCACAGTAAGTAGAGGACAAACTGCATGAGTTCAGTTATCAGTTTATATAATGCTCTCCAAAAGTAAGCGATAAAAACACTAAAAAACACTTGACCACCTGTAACAGCAGTCTGACAGGAAAATACTCCAACACTCTGCAGACGAAAAGAAAGAAATCATTCAGGATAAGTTTGAAAATATAATTGCAACTCTAAAGTGAGTTGCATAATAACCATAACCGGCAGTTAAGCACATATAGTTCCACGTATTTCCTATGATAAATCTAAACCTGTGTGGATGATCCACCAGCAGCACCTCAAGAAGATCAACACATGCCAAGCAGTCCTCAATCAACAGTTTTGAGGCCTGCAGAGAATTGAGTGCATTAAACAACTAGCAAAGAGAAAGCATGCCTTAGAACTACCATATAACTTGGAAGGATGAATGGGCACTGAAACATCAAGAAGATATGGTAGAACCCAACCAAGAAATTTCCACCCTACCCCAACTGCCTATTTCGCCTGGAATTCAATAACTGTGCCACCAATTACAGTGACTAGAAAAGCTGGGTAAGGTAAAAAAAACATGGCATTAAAGGTAACAGATGGTTGAGTAAAGCCAATAAGATCTAGCTTAACATATTGTGAAAAGACTATGTATGCACGTGATTTATTAGTTTGCATTTGTGTGCACACGTGCAAATATGAGTGTATGACGTCAAACGTAATACTTTAAAGCAAAGCACCTCAGATAGCCAACACAAGCATAAACATACATAAGAAGCAAGAACACATGCATTAATAGCTACAAATATACATACACGACCCGGTCTTCATGCAAAACTGTTCAGGCGTGTACCCAAAACCTAAAGTAAATAAATAAACTCACAGAACACCGAAGAGAAGTAATGAATACCAACCATTGTAACTGGTACAAGTGAAGGTTCACTTTGAGCTATCAAAGTCCAAATCTTTTCCTTCAATAGAGTCTCATCTGAGTGAGAGAGAGAGAGAGAGAGAGAGAGACTTAACAGAGTACATAAAATGCCACTGATTGTTCTGAGCTTAATTAATCCTTCGAAGCATACCTGCTTTGATGTCAATGACAGCAATTCTAGCAACACAGAGCAATGCATATATCCCATCCAAACGCTGTGCCGCTTTGGTAAAACCACTTTTTACTAGCTGAATAAGTGGCACCAGCAAAGATGATATCTGAAAGTACACAATACATTCATTTAGCAGAAGTACACCCCAAACAGAATTCCAAAAATAAGAATCTGGGAAGTAAACATGATTGGTTTCCTTACCCTTACAACAACATCAGCATTTTTGCACATCACCCGGAGACAGCGAAGGTGACCCCTTCTCAAAGTTTCCTTCTCCTTTAGACCAGAACTAATAAAAGAAACTACATCTGGCTGAATAGCTTCTGGACATCTTGCTCCCCATGAAGCCATAGCCAATAAACTTGCAAGCTTTACCTCTTCATTTCCTGGAAATCAACCATCAAAAAGATCGGAAACCAGGATATGCAGATATAATAAAAATATAGGGTTATGACAGAAGCTGAAAAAATAGAGGAAGTAAACAAATTTAACAAGATACCATCATCCTGGTAACAGGACAAAAGAAAGCTACATATTGACGGTGACAGGCTGTTGAGATATTTCCCATCAGGGACACTGGATAGTTCTTGCACAGCATTTATCAATCCCACTCTCTGGTATGGAAATGCAAGTCTTCCTTCTGAGCCTGTACGAATTCAAGCGCTAAGATAAAAAAAACTGAACCACAAGTGCGACATAGTACCAAATTGAAGTGATGGCATCAACCTCGTATGAATCAAGATTAATGATGATTCAATCCACTGATAGATGCTACCAAGAAAACAACTTACAAACAGGCAATCACAAACCTCCAATGACAGATTTCACAGCATTAAACATTGCTTCTACAGCATCTGGATTACTAGATTTCTGACTCAAACAACGAACTATAGCTAAGGCCTCAAACCTTCTTCTTTCATCTGCATGGCGAGCCTGTGGTAATACCACTGAAAGTATTTCAGTGGCATACTTGCTCAGATCAAATTTGACTGATTTCAAAAGAATCCCAACAGATTCCAGCACCAGCTCTGGGTTGCGTTTCAACATTTTAACAGATGATGGAACCACAATATTTCTAAAATCTTCAGGCGCCAAATAGGTAAACAGTGGAAGCAAAGCTTCACTGAGATCCTTCGCTGGCTTTTCCCTTGCATTTAGAATTGCTTTAACATATATATCAAGAAACGTTGGCTGTGGAACACAAAACAATGAATCAAAATACTACCAGATGGAAGTGAAATATAAGCACTACAACATAACCCCTGAATGACAAGATAGAGTATAATAATATTTTCATGTCTGACAACAGTGATAATGTTGTTGTCGTTTTACTGACTGTAAAGCATCAAAACATTAGTACCGTTTGCAAGTAATATCTGAAGAATAGATTTTAGAATATGATTTGGACCATTTTGCCCTTGCCTAGGGTTTAGTAATAACTTTATTAAAGAACACATAACTTCCCATTAAAATAGTTTTGTTGTCCATTAACTTATAATTTGTTTACCTTTCTATTTTGAATGTTTCTGTTAATCTACATTCACCCCAAAGATAATGAAATCCACCATCAAGCCATGAATACGTGCCAAAGAAAAGAATAATAGCGAATATAAGAGAGATCAAAAACGCTGAGACATGCAAAAAACCAAGATTTGTCACCAACACCAGAGCATAAGAATTGGACCCAATAATATTTCAATTCGTAATGCAAACCAGGAACCAAATTAATGCTGAGAAGATCAACCTAATGAAGCTCAACTAACCTTTATTGTACACATAGCATGGGTGTAAACCATCTTTCAATATCCCACACCATTCCTCAAAATCCAAAATGGGACCACAGATGTCCTGAGGAGGAATATTTTGGATTGACACTCCTTAGCACCTATGTAGCACGGGCACTCCTCGTAGGTCCCCGTGCCTGTATCGGACACTCTGGACACAAGGACACGCTAGGGACATGCCGAAAAACGTAATCGACACGCCACTTGGTGTGTCCAATTAATTTAATTTATTTTTAAAGAGCGACACGCGGGGGACACGGCGGAGACATGTATTGGGACACGGCACAAGTAGATTTGTTATTTTGTTTTTATTTTTTGGAGAAAAATATGTTATTACATAATATATGGGTTAAAACTACAATTAAAAGTTTAAAATCCTAAAATACCCAAAAAAATCTATGTTTCATCTCCATCTCCATCTCCACTCCACAACGATCTTTGTGATACGTTTCTTGCGCCAGATATATGTTTCTTTTCTTCAATATATTTAATCAACTCAATCATAATACATTCATCCAGACATCTTTTTTATTTGTATTGATTGCATTGTTGTTTTGTTTGAGTAGTATTAATGTTCATTTATTAATCATTATATAGTATATATGTATACACATATGCTATATGTAAAAAAAATTGCCGTGTCCCCGCTGTGTCTGTATCCCCTTCTTTTCAAAAATCTCGTGTCCCGTGTCCGTGTCTGTGTCCGTATCCATGTTTGTACCAGTGTCCGTGCTACATAGCTTAGCACTATTTTGAAATTCATTTTGCAAAATAGGGGTTATCCAAACACCCCTTTTATATAATTTCTTTGCATTTGAGAGGAACAAGGTCATAACCAAGTTTAGTAAACTTCAGTCTTTATTTGGTAAGAGTTTTACATATCAAACTTCCCTCAATAGGGGAACCAGATATTTATCAGTTTTTTTATTTTTTTCTTTTCCTTATTTTTTCTTGCTCGACTGGATATATATCAGTTTTCATCACCAAATAGGATCATCAACAGCTAGAAGAAAAGCATTTCTACCTTCCAGTGATCAAATAAAGAAGGAACAGAGCTTGAAAATTCTAGTAGAAGCCCCAACAGTTCTGGACTATCTTTATATGGGATTCTCGCATCCTTTAGTTCTTCAATGTAGGTTTCGTAGATATCCAGTGACTGAAAAAGAAACATAAATGCAGGAGAAACTTACAACTAGAAACCCACTAAGATGATTTAATCAAATGTCGGAAGAAGTTATAGAAAAAAACCTCTGAGAATAAATGGAAAAAAGCTTTCTTGCAAGCCCTCTGCTCACGGAAAGATCCTTGCATAGCAATATGAAGAAGGGATGCCTGTGCCACAGCTACTCTGCATATTGCATTCTTTGATACTGAGGCAAATTGACCCTTGCTTAATAGAAGACATGACCACTTGAGAAGTCTGTAACATCCTACACGAGACTGGAACTTTAACTGCTTTTCCATGAACTGTACAATGGTTGCTGCAAAACTTTTCATAAATGTAACTTCACATAAAGCCTTTGCTATCACATCATCAACGGCTTTCCTTGATCCTCGATCATCATAAATACACAAAGTTTTGAAAATTATCCCTACCACTACTGATGCAACCTCAGTAGACATCTCTGCAGTTCAAAAATGAGAACTGTCATTCATAAACTCGGCGCAAGAATTCGTGAATCACAGTCCAAAATATATGAAACATAAAAAATTATGGGAACTAATTTTCACAACCCCCTAATCAATGAATGCACTCTGATGTCTTACAGTGTTTGAAATCACACACAACACAATTCTCAAAAGTACACTAAAAGACAAATGTGTTGTGTGATTTCAAACAATTTCATCGACTAGGGGAGTGTGAAAAATTGCAATACCTAGTTTCAGTGCAATTTGAATTGTTTTCCACTAAAAATGAATGGATTAGAGCGGAGTTGGTGGCCAGGAGTTGGCAAATTAGTGGACAAGAAGCAATTCAAAATAGAGTTATAAACCTTCGACGCATTTAGTTGTAACAGATACAAAATCGATCAGCTTCTACAGCAAACTGCAAACAGATAAGAACCCTGTAGCACTAAGAGCAAATCCATTCCTTTCGCCAAACCAGCTACCAAATGCCAAAAATCACCCACTTTTAAAGCTCCCCAATGAATGGCAAAAGGAAGGCCAAACTTTGGGGCTGAAGAACAAGCCGTATTTGGCATTTTTGTTTGGCAACCTAAAATTGATCACCTTCTACAGCAAACAGTTACCGTGAAAGCTATAGAAGCACTAAGAGCAACTCCATTGCATTGGCCAACCAAGCCTCCAAATTCAAAAAATAGGGACCCACCCCGTTAAAGATCTCCATTGAATGGCAAACAGCTGGCCAAATTGAGAAACAGCCAAATCGTGTGCTCTATCTGGCAACTTGTTTGGCAACCTGTTAAATTTTGGAATCTCGACCTTGACTGGTCCACAAATGCAACTTGTATTAGAACTTTTAGCTGGAAATGGCATTTGTTGTATTAATTCAAGGTTGCCAAATTTTGGCACTTAACGCACCCTGTCATGATAAAGTTTGAGGTTGGAGATGCCAAGGCTTAAAATGTTTGAGACATCCAAAACTCAAATGAGGATGGTATGGCCAAGGAAATGATCGTTGTCCTCGATTTCTAACTGAACCCTCATTTGAATTTTGGTCTTCTTAAGAGTACTGGGTCAATTGTATACATGCAGCGTCATAAGTGGTATCAGAACAATCCATGAACATGATCGTTTGGGCTCGAGGAGGTTTGCCTAACCACTATAGTAAGTTTGAGTCGACACCACACAGAGAGAACTAGCCTAATACTTTTGGCGCCTAATACATAGCCCAAAATGTTTAAACCCAAGTTACTAACAGAAGCCCAGCTGATTAGTCATATAATACCCAAGATCATCCCTAAAGACTTCCGACGTGGGATGGAGTATGACGAAACAAGTCTCATATATCAAGATCGAGCATCACTATTCACTAACAGGTTTCTTGTGGCTGATTTGTTGCAGCTTGTTTTTGGATCTCCTTTTGGGTGGTCGGCCTCTAGCCTTGTAATTTCGTCTCCTTTCCTCTTTAGAGGCTCAACCATTGTGTGGTGTGATATTCCTCGGCTAATTAGGCTTTCAATTTCATTATCTCAGAGATAAAGAATATGTGGAGCTGATGCAAACCCCACAAGCACTAGATTCTTGTGTTGATTTTATAGATACTTTCTGTATCCTCTCTTCCCCGCACCCCCTCCCCCTTTGATGGGGTCCAACTAAGGGCTTTTCGAAAGGTTATTGGGTTGTTCCACCCTTTTTTCGTACATGGTCCACGTGGATAGAATGCCCATGGTGCTCCTAATATGTGCCTACCCATATATACTCTTATACCAAAAAATATATCTATGGGGGTGTGTGTGTGTGTGTGTGAATTTGTCTTTATGAGCCAAAAAGAAGATAGTATGTTGGTTACACTAAGAGCTCAGCTTTTGTAAATCTACTAGAGAGGGGTCAACAGAAATACACTCTACTGCGTTTGAGTTCAATGTTCAATCAAACTTTATACACTCAAGTTTTTAGGAACATATTTGACACCTTAGAATAACTAAAGTACTTGGTCACAAATAACATCTGACGTCTAAGGTCATGAGTCGTGATCTATATGACTCTACCAGTGATATGATGGTCTTCTTAATGATTGGACATCCTTCTTTATCAAGAAGATTCTTGTTGGGTTCATCCTTAGCCCTAATCACCCTCTTGCCGTCTCTTCTAAATGCTTGGACATTATTCTTGTAGATGAAGCTTAACATTGACCACTCTTTTAATGTCTAAAATCTTTGCTGTATATCCTTCAATCTTTGGTGTAATGACATACAACACAGCTAGACCATAACAGACAAGATAACGAAATTGCCAGTGTATGCTAGACCTACCTTTTTTGCCCAGTTAAGAGTATGTTGGTAATTTTGCAAAATACTAGGAATGGGCTATAGAGGTCTCCCAAGGATCAACTTAGGGATCAAGTTACACTTTTAGGTCTGTTATCTGGTTATTAGTAGGCCTGCAGTATTGTAACACGTGATTTATTATTCTAACTCGGAAATATGCCTCTCGTTAATACCTTTAGGCCGTAGCAGTGGTTCTGATCCATGTTAATGCACTCCAAATGGCTATCACGCTGCGTGATGTGTTTTTGGAAAGTTCATCTCAATATCAGAATCTAATTAATTCGTAAAATACTCCAATATCTTAATTCAAGAATCCATGAAATAGTTCAGCTTTATCCCATAGCTAAGAGATTCGAACAGGAAATATAATTGCAAGGGATATGCCCAGGCCCCAGAACAAGATATACATATCAGCCATAGATCTCATACCCTTACCTAAGCGTTCGGGTGTCAACATGGGTACCTAATACATTTGCAAAGCTCAGTGCAACATATGTTCGAACAGACCTTAATGATGGAAGATTTCTGTCCAAGTTCAGGTCAACCAGTGGGCTTTTTAGCTACATAGAAATTGTTCCGAAGTGAACTTTTACTTGATTACACAAAAATGAAGGAAATAAATGGCAAATGTTCACTCTGATAGAGCTAACCGAGCAGAAAAGTGGATACCCACCCTCAATTCGATTGAAAAGACCCATAAGGCATTCCAGCCACTTAAGGTTCCATTCTTACTTACTGGTTCCGCTTATAAAACCATTTTCTCTATTTCACCTTCGGATTCAAGGATTCCTTTTCCCATGTCCTAGTTTTCACTTCATTCTCACACCCCAAATGCATCATCCATCCTTTATATTTTTCACCATAGTTTGGCGAATTAAAGAATATCAAACAAAGCCAAAGAATCGCTTAAAAGACTCATCAAACTACAGGTTCCACGTATCTCATCACACTCTTAACAAATTACAAACCTACAAAATGAATTACATTTACTTTACCTCCCAGCATTTTCAATGTAAGTGTACGCCAACCCAAATTTCACCCTATACTTGAAATAAGAAAATTCAAGTAGACAGAAAAATACTGCGGATATGTAAAGAGTTGAAAAGATCATCAGAGAAGCATTTTGAGAAAGGATAAAATCTTGCGTCAGAAACCACAAAAGCTTACGTGTATTATTAAGAATGAATGGAATTTCATGGGCGAAGATCCGAATACGCCTCTTGGTAGATGAAGTTGAAACGGACTCAGCAACAGCTGCAAGCGATTCCACTGAATCCGCTGCCATCGAAACACTACAGAGAGATCCAAACAGACAAAAGAGGTCGGTGGGACAAATGAGGCCTCAAATGAGAAGTTCTAGCGGATTTCTGCGGCCCCCTGGAAACCTCCCAAAAGAGCTGTGAGCTGCAACTGGTCTGGCAGTCAGAAGTTCATTTGTTCTTCAAGAAGAGAGAGAGAGATGATATGAGTAGATGACCTTTGTTTTTAGGGTTTTACAAAAGGAGTAAAGTATCCCATAGTCTTAACCGCTTACCATTTGTGTTTTTTTTTCCAGAAAATTAGTAAAAATAACAAATTTAGACTAATTTGATTTGGCTTAAGTGAGCTAATTTGATTTTTAAGTTAGGGAGCATGGTTTTGGCACGTCCAAATGCTAAGTCGTGCATATTCTCGATGTTGCTTCGCACATTTTTTTATAGTAAAATTATCAATCTCATCCACATATCAAGTCGTGCATATTTTTGACGTTGTCTTGCACATTTTTAGGTAGTAAAATTATCAATCTCGTACCGATAAGAGTACCAATTTTTTTACCGGTATGATACGTATTAGTACCGATGTATACCGGAGTACCGTTTTAATTTTTTTGCTAAAAAATATATAATTTCTCTAACTAATATTCTTTAAAAAATTATATTTAACATATAAAATATACCTCACAATTTAAAAAAAAATTACCAAATATAATATCTTCCAAAATAATAGTAAACTTATGGTATTTTAATATTATTTAATCAACAAAGCTTATAAGATTAGTTAGTATCTGTTTGATTAAAAAAAATTAACATTCATTTTAACATTAAGGTATGAAAAGTGGAAAAAGAAAAATTAACATTTATTTTTTTCTAGGAAAATTAAAAAGGAAAATAACATTTATAAAGTATGAAAAGTGAGAAAAGAAAAAATTAAGGTATGAAAAAAAAAAAGTTAACATTTACTTTTCTGTATATACGAAATTAAAAAAGAATATTAACATTTATTTTTAAATAAAAAATAAATATTAACTTTTTTTTTAATTTTCATAAAAAAGAATGATAACTTTGCTTTTTCATAACTTAATTAGGGCAATGTTAATATTCTTAAGTTATGAAAAGTGAAAAAAGGAAAATTAAGATATGAAAATATAATTTAAAAAATACCTAGAAAATAAAAATATTTTTAAAAAATTAAAAAAAAAGAAAATCGGTATCGATTAAAATCTGGTACCCGTCGGTACCGCCGGTAGGAATGGCAATGAATCGGATCGGATATTAGGATATTTGTATCCGATATCTGAGCACTAACAAATTACCATATCCGATTCGATATCTGTTGGATATTAAAATCGGTAAATCGTAACCGCATCTAACGGATATTGGTTAATCCCAAACTGAATGAATATCCGTAATTTTTCGCGAATCCACCCTTCATTTTACTTTCCACCCTTCGAAAGGTGACACTACATATTTGAAAAATCTTTTTGAATGCACTATTAAAGTAGCAATGTAATGGCTCGAAAAAAATTGTTTTTTTATTTAAAGGTTCAGAATATTATTAATTATTTCGTATTGAAACGTATTATATGAATTTGGTGATTGGATATGAGGAGATGAGGTGAGAAGTAAAGGAATGGTGAGAAGGGCATCAGGTCAAGCTCTCAGCCAGTCAGGACTTGAAGCTTCTAGTCAGAAATTTTGAGATTTTGAGACAAAGACCAAACCTGACCGGTCAAGATTTAGGCATCCGGTCCGATCTTCCAGCCAAGATTCACCATCCAGTTAGGACTTCCAGTCAGACCATCCAGCTAGGTTTTGGTTTTTTTTTTGGCCATTTTTTGGGTTAGTAACAGAACCTGATCGGTTAGGTTTTGGAACATCGAATCACCTGATCCAGTCAGAATCTGTTATGCGCGTTTTTAAAAAGGCCAGATCAGATATTTTAAATGAGATCTAACTTTTTCCCCAAAAATATTTTCTTCTCTCTATATGAGTCATCTTTCCTACCAAATCCCCACTATAAACCATTGATTCCTCTACAAATCTTTCAAATTCCTTCAAATTCCTCAACTCATATCTCAAGATTGGGTGATATCTCAAGTTTGAAGACACAACTTAACTTGGAGGGGTTTCTTTGGATTTTCTCACCACTATTCGAGTTCAAGTTCTTAGAGCTCAAGTTTTAGAGCAAATAACTTGAGGTATAGATGTTTTCTAACCCATATTCTTTGGTTTTGCATATTATTTATGTTTTTGCTCACCATAGCCATATTGTGGGGTTTTTTCCTTTGGGTTTGTGTTTAACTATGAAATCTTGGTAATCATTCCAACACCTTTTCTTTCCTTGAACGGGTTGTCTTTCACCCTAAGGTTGGGTTGTCTATGTGTTTATTTAAAATCGTATCTTTGGATATTATATCGGTGAGTTTGACCATGACTTATGGTCCGACGCGTGAGATCTTGTCTTTTAGTAACATTTATGGATTTTGAGGCTTACATCGCATATTGTGAGTTTCGTTCACTATTTTTTCACATTGTGGTTTCCTTTTGAGTTTGTGATTCAAGTATTGGATTTTGATGTCTACCCACCGTCTGTCCCATCTCTGTGTGGATTCTTTTTTCATTTTTCCTAAGGATGGGCTTTCTCAGATGTTTAGTTAAATCGTATTTGGATTTCGTGAGTAATGGACATTAGTTGGATGGTAATAACTGTATGGGTTTTGAAATATACATTACGAATTTAAAATCTCACACGCATGTGACACAATGCATTGTAGTCTAGCCTCCGTTAGGAGATGTGCTAGCGGTAAATGAACTGTGATTCAGCCTCAGTTAGGAATTGTGGTAGTGATACATAAATTGATGCTAGCCTCCTTAAGGGAGTTGTGCTAGTTATGAATTTTAGCTAGCTTCCCGAGGGAATCGTGCAAGTAAGATGACATGATTTGTTTGGCCACCTTCGGGTGAGGTGCCTTCATTGATAACAGAGTTTGAACGGAACCTACAAAATAGTGAAATGGTCTAGCTTCCGCTCGGAATTGTGCTAGTAGATGATTATTGGTTTAGCTTCCATTCGGAATTATGCAGTAGACGACATGAAATGGTCTAGCCACCGTTTGGTGATGTGCTAAGTGGGAATTTGTAAAGAAATGGAATTTGACATGTGAATTACTAGTTGGTTATTGGAATTTTTATGCGGTAATATAAACTATGGGATGATTGTTGAAATCATTGTACCGTGATATGAACCATGTATTGGTTATTAAGATTATTGTATTGTGAGATGGACTTGTGAACGTTGAAATACCTTATTACATTGGTTGATGAATGTTTATGAATACGGATTTGAGGAACTGTTGAATTGTGAAACGAACATTTGGATATTAGTTTAGTTTGTTGCTTGGTCGAGTTTTGTTCTTTACTTGCGAAGTTGTTGATTGTCATATCATCTCGTATTCATATAGTGTTGATATTGATATTCCTATTGGGCTTTGTGGCCCATCCTTTTGTTTTTAGGTACTGTTCTGAAGTCATGACATGGATTGCTTGGAGTGCTTGATGATGCATGCTTTTGGAAGACATCACAGTAGATTTTGTTTAGCATATTTAGAACTCACTTTTGAAAAATGTAATGTGACTCTCTTTTGTTAAATTTCAGTAAATTGAAGCAAACTTTGTATTAACTATTCAACTTGATGTTTAAGATTATTTGGGCCAGGAGTGCCCATTTTAAAATTTTGATACTCTGATTAAACTCATGTGGGTTATTAATAAAAATGGTAATTTGGGTTCATTGGTGAAATTAGTGAGGTTTTTGTAGTAAATGTATTTTGTTATATTGTTTGAAAATGAGGGCGTGATAACTTGGTATCAGAGTATGGTTAGAATACCTTGAGACCGTGGGAAGACCTTGTATCTTATGGGTTTAAACACATTGTATTTGGGCATGGTTTGTATGTGCTTGCTTGCATGACATACAGTGGTATAGTGTTCTCTTTGTGTAAGAATAGTGTAGTATTGTCGACCCGTGTTAGGAATTTGTTATGGACATTGGGCTTGTGATAGTACTTGTTACCTGATTATGTGGAGTAGCGTAGTATCGTTGTTCACCTGAGTTGGGGATGTTAGAGGCATTGACCTCATGATGATGTTAGTAGGACTTGATGAGTCTTCTTATTATGTTGTAGTATAATGCCTCCTAGACGTGAAACCGTGCGAGGTGGGCATTGAGGTCGTGCATGTGACCATGTCGTACTTTCGAATGAAGAAGTGAGTCAACAAGTAGAGGTTCCTATTGGGGATGTTCATGAATGAGTAGGACAGAACGCGGAACCGCTGGTTATTCTGAGTACTTTTGCGAGAGAGTTTGTTGCGGGACTCACTGAGTCGAATCTTTTGAATCCGACACCTAGGGCTAGTGTTCATAACCGAGCTCTTGATGTGATGAGAGAGTTTTGTCATTTAAGTGCACTTTAATTTAACGAAGAGGATGGTGACTTATTCGCAGCCAACCATTGGCTCACTAAGATTTGAAAATTGTTCAATGCTTTGGTGATCATTGAGGATGACCTTCGGTTTCGCATTGTAGCTTGTCAGCTTATTGGGAAAGCTAACGAGTGGTGGGAGTCGATTCTTGAGACGTGTAAGAATGCAAGAAAGATAGCTAGGGTGGTTGATCAAGTCGGTGAACCGGATGTGGAGATTTTGATGTGGGTGGAGTGTGAGGTTCTCTTCGAGAACTAGTATTTTTCACAATCATATGATGACCAACTGAGGGAGCAGTTTGAGAAGTTAGAACAGGGTGCTTTGACCATTTCTGAGTACTCTTCGAGATTTCAATCCTTGTGGCGTTTCGCACTAGAGTTGATAGCTTCAGAGGATAGGAAGTATTGTAGCTTTGAGAGGGATCTTCACTTCTCTGTGAAGAGGTCAGTAGTGAGCCAACACAAGATAAAATGTCGATCGGTCTCAAGATCTTGTGCGAAACTAGACGTTTCCTGAATTGAGTCGAAAAAATTCGAGATCGTCCCCAAAAACGCAACTTGTTGACCTAGACGGTATTTCGGTAAAAACACGACTCCTCGACGCAGAGGCCGTATGGGAAGAAACATGAAAAATCAGCATCGTGATCTCGCGGAAAACTGCAGTTTTCGTGAATTGAGTCGAAAAAATTTGGGATCAACCCCGAAAAAGCGACTTTTTGATCAACAGGACATTTTGATAAAAATGCGACTCGTCGGCCCGAAGGTCGTTTTAGAAGAGACACGATAGATTGGTCATGAGATCTTGCGCGAAACTGCACATTTTCTAAATTGAGTCGAAAAAATGTGAGACCGTCCCCGAAAACGCTACTTTTCGACCTAAATGGCGCTTCGGTAAAAATGCAACTCCTCAGCCTGGAGACCGTTTCAGAGTAAACGTGATAGATTGGTCTTGAGATATCGCATGAAATCGTACCTTTCCTAAATTGACTCTAAAAAATTTGATACCGTCCCCGAAAACGAGACATTTTGACTCGGAGGGTGTTTTGGTAAAACGCGACTCCTTGGCCTAGAGGCCATTTTCGGGAGAAACGTGATAGATCGTTCACGAGATCTCATGCGAAACCGTACGTTCCTTTAATTGAGTAAAAAAATTGGAGACTAACCCTGAAAACGCGATTTTTTGCCCCCGAGGGCATTTCGATAAAATGCGACTACTCAGTCCGGAGGCCGTTTCAAAAGAAACGCGTCTAGTTGGTCTTGAAATCTCGAGCGAAACTGCACAATTCTTGAAATAAGTAGAAAAAAGTCAAGACCATTGCCAAAAACGCGACTTTTAAACCTAGAGGGAGTTTTGATAAAAATGCAACTCCTCATCCTAGAGGCCATTTCGGAAGAAACACGATAAATCAGTCTCGAGATCTTGGGCAAAACCGCACATTCTGTGAATTGATTGAAAAAATTCAAAACCGTCCCTCAAAACTTGACTTTTCGACCCGGAGGGCATTTCGGTAACACGCGACTCCTCAGCCCAATGGCTGTTTCAGAATAAACGCGATAGATCGGTCTCGGGATGTTGGGCGAAATCGAACGTTCTGTGAATTGAGTTGAAAAAATTCAAGATCGTCCTCGAAAACGCAACTTTTCGACCCAAAGGCTGTTTCGGTAAGAACCCGGCTTCCCAGTCCGGAGGTCGTTTTGAAAGAAACGCGATAGATGGGTCTCGAGATTTTGTGTGAAATGCACGATCAATGAATTGGGTCAAAAAAATTCGAGATCGTTCCAAAAAATGCGACTTGTCGACATGGAGGGTGTTTCGATAACACATGACTCCTCAACCTGGAGGCAATTTCGAAAGAAATGCGATAGATCAATCTTGAGATCTTGGACAAACTGGATGTTCTGTAAATTGAGTCGAAAAAATTCGAGACCGTCCCAAAAAATGCTACTTTTCTATCCGAATGGGGTTTCAGTAAAATGCGACTCCGTGGCCCGGAGGCTGTTTCGGAAGAACGTGATAGATTATTCTCAAGATCTCGCTCGAAATCATATGTTTCCTAAATTGAGACAAAAAAATTTGAGACTGACCCTGAAAACTAGATTTTTCGGCCGGAGTTCGTTTCAAAAGAAGCGTGATTGATCGGTCTCAAGATCTCGCACGAAACCGTATGTTCTCATATTTGAATCGAAAAAATTTGAGACCGTCCCAGAAAATATGACTTTTCGAACCGAAATGCGTTTCGGTAAAGCGCGACTCATTGGCCCAGAGGCCATTTCGAAAGAAACGCGATACATTGATCTTGAGATCTCATGCAAAATCATACGTTCCCTAAATTGAGTCGAAAAAATTCGAGACTGTCCCCGAAAACACGAATTTTCGAGTCAGAGGGTGTTACGGTAAAACGCGACTCCTCGGCTGGGAGGGCGTTTCAAAAGAAACAAGATAGATCGGTCCCGAGATCTCGTGCAAAACTGTAAGTTCCCATATTTGAATTGAAAAAATTTGAAAAAACGCAACTTGTCGACCTGGAGGGCATTTCGATAAAACGCGACTCCTCGACCCGGAGGCCGTTTCGAAAGAAACGTGATATATCGGTCTCGAGATCTCGTGCGAAATGGGATGTTCCGTGAATTGCATTCAAAAAATTCAAGATCGTCCCTGAAAATGCGACTTTTTGACCCAAATGACGTTTTGGTAAAAATGCGACTCTTCGATTCGGAGGCCGTTTCGAAAGAAAAAAAATAGATCGGTTCCGAGATCTCGCATGAAATTGCACATTCCTTGAACTGGGTCAAAAATATTCGAGACCGTCCTCAAAAGCATAATTTTTTTGGCCCGGAAGGCATTTCAATAACACGCAGCTCCTTAGCCCGGAGGCCATTTTGGAAAAAACATGATAAATCGGTCTAAGATCTCGTGCGAAGCCAAACGTTCCATGAATTGAGTGAAAAAAATGTGAGACCATCTCTGAAAATGCGTCTTCCAAACCCGGAGGGCGTTTTAATAAAAACGTGACTCCTCGGTCCAGAGACCGTTTCGAAAGAAACACAATAGATCGGTCTCGAGATCTCGCGCAAAACCGCACGTTAGGTAAATTGAGTCAAAAAAATTTGAGACCCTCCTAAAAAATGTGACTTTTCGACCAAGAGGGCATTTCGGTAACACGCGACTCCTTGACCCAGAGGCTGTTTTGGAAGAAACACGATAGATCGACCTCAACATCTCGGGCGAAACTGGACGTTCTATGAGTTGAGTCGGAAAAATTCGATACCGTCCCTAAAAACTTGACTTTTCGACCCGGAGGCCATTTTGATAAAAACGCGATTGCTCGGCCCGAATTCTGTTTCGGAAGAAAAGCGACTCCTCGGCCTGGACGCCATTTCGAAACAAATGCGATAGATCAGTCTTGAGATTTCGCACAAAACTGGACGTTCCGTGAATTGAATCAAAAAAATTTGAGACTTTCCCCAAAATGCTACTTTTTGACCCAGAGGTCGTTTTGATAAAAACGTGAGTCCTCGGCCCGGAGGCTGTTTAGAAAGAAACACGGTAGACCGTTCTTGAGATCTCACACGAAACTGTACATTCTCTGAATTGAGTCGAAAAAATTCAAGACCGTCCCCGGAAAGACGACTTTTCGACCTGGAGGACGTTTCGGTAAAACACGACTTGTCAGCCAGGAGGCCTTTTCGAAATAAATGCGATAGATCGGTCTCAAGATCTCGTGCAAAACCATATGTTCCCTGAATTGAGTCGAAAAAATTTGAGATCGTCCCCAAGAGCGCGACTTTTCTATCCGGAGGGCGTTTTAGTAAAAATGCCACTTATCGGCCCAGAGGTCATTTCGGAAGAAACACTGTAGATTGCCTCGAGATCTCGAGCAAAATTGGACGTTCCGTGAACTAAGTCAAAAAATGTCAAGACCATTGACAAAAACACGGCTTCTGAATTTAGAACTTGGTGTACGGTTATAAGTAGAAGATGAATACGTGGTTTCGGGATTCTATTTGACGGTTATGTGTACGTATGTTGTTGCCTTGGTTTGATGAATATGATATGAGAATTATTGAATTATAATATTTGCCTTGCATTGACACGATGCATGTCTAGGCTCCGATGGGAGATGTGCTAGTTATGCGACGTCTAGCCTCCGATGGGAGATGTGCTAGTTATATGAAGTCTAGCCTCCGACGAGAGATGTGCTAGTTGGAATATGACAATTGAATCAATATGAGAACCGTGAGTTGAGCAATAAGGTTGGCTTGCAGTATTATATTCTAAATTTTGTGATCATAAATCGAAGACTTATGGATCATTTGTCATACGCGTGTTATTGTGAATTGTTCATGAACCATGTCATATCATTGCATATTCATATAATAATAGCGTAGACATCTCTATTGAGCTTGTGGCTCACCCCTTTCATTCTTTCAGGTACTGATTCGGAGACATGATATGGACTTGCTCTCGCTCTCTCTTACTCCCGTGCTTTTCTCTCTCTCACTAGAACCCAAACCAAAAATCTTGCACCAAACTTCGATTCTTTCTAAATTCTTCGAGTATCCATCATCCCTAGTCGATTTTCAGCGGTTGTTCGCGTTCATTTCGCTTGGATGAGAAGTTTTGGGAGTTTATCCACTTGCAGGTTAGCGCTTGAAGTTTGGAGCTTCAAGTCTTGGTTTCAAACCTGGAGGTGGGAATTTCTAAATCTTATTACATGTTTATGACTTCATTTGATTGATATTTCAAAGTTTGATCTTGGTCTGTGAGCTTGGAATCAAACCTCCATTTGAAACCCATTTATGTTGTAGTTCGAAGTTTTCTGTAAAATCATAAAGCATCTGGATGTTTTATTGCTTCATCTGAATATTTAATGCCTCTGTATTTTTGGTTGAGTTTTGGTTAAAAACATCCAGATGTTTTCTTGTATCATCTGGATATTTGCCCCTTCTTTATACTTCATCCGTGTATTTGCCCTTTCCATCCGGATGTTTCTTGTCTTTGCCTTATTTGGTTGAAATTTTTAATAATTTCATCCGAATGTTTTGACTCTCTGTGATTTCGATTGAAACCTTGAATTATTTCATCCGGATGTTTGTCTCCTCTAACTTGTGGATGTTTTAGCATTCTATTTGGATGTTCGTCTCCCCTGGTTTGTTAAGTATTTATTTCATTCAGATGTTGTTCGGGATGTTTTCTTTGATTTTTCGAGATATTTTTTCTTATTCTTTCAGAATGTTTCCTTTGAGTTGTTTTTTTCTATTTCATCAGGATGAATTGGACTAAACTTTAAACTTATAAAATAGAGTTTGAACATGAATATCACTTAGTTATTCATCGTTTTAATGACATATTGATATTGATCTTATTAGATGAAAATGATGAATTCTATGACTTATGTGTACTTTTTTATGATATGACACGATAGTTATGAAACACGTGACATACATGAACACCGTGCTAGATTTCTTTAGGAATGCTAGGCAGGACCAGAACTGGAATCCTCCGAAAATGCCAGGAATGATTTTGAACTAGACACCCATTCCGAATGTGCTAGGCTAATATGTACTGGTTCCATTTTGGATAATGTCAGGAATGACACCTTCACACATAACAACAACATATTGATGAAACACGTGATACGTGGAATGGAAATTGATGAATTAAGGAACCGAGCATGTTGTGGGGTTATTCATGCATATTCGTGACTTATTATTGCTTCTACTTACTTTGTCTCTCTTGTATAGTTATCGATGTTCACGTGACATGTCACCATATCATATACATATAATACTTATTTAAATTTGTCTACTAGGCTGTCAAGCTCAACCCTTCTTTCTTTTTAGGTACAACCTTAGAGTAATTATAACATGGGGCACTTGACATGTATGGATTGACATGCATGTTTTTGAAAGCTGCATTGGAGGAATTACTCAATACCTTTTATGTTTTGATTTTGAAAAGATATACCATAACTCGTACCTTATTTAGTTTGATTTAATTGATGTAAACTATCTAATTCCCTTTTTGATCACATCCTCTTCCTACGTATTTTTATTTAATCATAAATCAAATAAAATTTATATTTTTTAACCTTACGAAAACTTTACTCTAGTAATTCATCTGTCTCAAAAGATTGTTTAAAATAAGAAGCTAAACAATACTTTGACATATAGTTCGAAATTAGTTTTTTCAAGTGCTAAATATCAATAAATTCTTATAATTTGTAGAAAAAGTTTGATGTATTTTTGGTAAAAGTAATTTATTTGTTGTTGTAAGCTAATCATACAAAATGGAATTTTTGAGTCAAATAGAGTGTGCAAGGAGGAGTAAAATTTAGTGTCATATTGGTGCAAGTTTTGATATGGTTAGGATGTCAAATGAAAAATTTATTTAGTCAAGTTATTTTATATTTTGGAGTAAATCATTTTAATTTTTGGAGCAAATATATTCATCATTTGGGTGCTAATATGGTTCTTTTTTTGAGCAAGTCATTTGAGCATGTGGAGCAAGAAAATTGATCATTTGGAGTAAATCACTTTAGTCTTTGGAGCAAGTTATTTTAGCCTTTAGAACAAATAGGTTAACCATTTTGGTGCTAGTATAATCATTTTTTGGAGCAAGTCATTTTAACATTTAGAGCTAAAAGCTAAAATAGTGACATGCTCCCAATGATCAATTGACTTGCTTCATATGCTAAAATGAATTCTTATAAAAAGCACCAAAATAATTAAACCTATTTGCTCAAAAAGCTAAAATAACTTGCTCCAAAAAAGTACTACACTAGCCCCAAAATGATTAACCTTTTTTGCTTGGCTAAAATAACTTGTTCCAAAGCATTACATAACTTGCTCCTCAGGCCGAAATGACTTGCTCCACAAAAGTACTATATTAGCACATATTGGCTCCAATATCTCTCAGGACAATTGGTGCGCGATTGTGCCAGAAAAGGATAAATAAAAGTACTATTTTTTTTGTATATCGTTTTCTATTTTATTAGACTGATGTAATGTTTATAAAAAATAACTCAGTTAATTTTGAAACCATCTGTTTTGGCAACAACTTTTCCTCTACAATAAGATTTTAAAACGTGATTTCTAACTTTTGTTTTTTTAATACGAAATCCTTAAAAAAATTACTTTTACCAATAAAATTATTGATATTTAGCAACTTGAAAAAATTATAAGAATTTTTACATATTTAGCAACTTGGAAAAAAAATTCAATTTTCTTTCAAAATGTGTTTTAGGTTCTTAGTTTACGGACTAGACAATCTTTTGATACCGAGGAATTACTAAGGTTTTCGTTGGGCTAAAAATTATAAATTTTTAATCGATTTATAATAAAAATAAAAATATGTAAGAGAGGAGGTGTGCGTGGGTGGAGGATGTTAGGTGGACACATTATGGGGGAGAGAGAGAGAGAGAGAGAGAAGAGTTGGAAAAAATGACAGAAGACCAGACGGTTAATAGGGTCTTTTTAATTTACATGTTCCATGACAGTGAGAATAATATTACAGGTCCATGCAGTGAGAGTAATACTTTCTCCAACTTCCACTGATTTGAGATTTTCTCAACTTAAAATGAAAGAAGTGATCCTAGTCATTCAAGCAATTCACCTACTCAATCATAATCATTAAAATTTTTAAAAAGTTAATTAGCTTCTGTATATTTTAAAAAACTTGTTTTGTTATAGAATTGTTATGCGTACAAATCAACAGTACCGATTAGATACAGAGGGCAAGGAACCGAAGCAAAGGAAGTTTGAACAACCAAAGAAAAATTGTTTAGGAAAACACCCCAAGGGCACTGAATTTATTAGTTTTTTTGTTATTTTTGTAAATTATTTATTTGTCTTGTCTAAATTAATAATAAAAAATTAACAACGTGAAAAAAAATTATATAAGAATAAAAAATAATGTTGACATATTTTGCAGGTTAATAGAAAAGATGTTTAACAGGTTAATATTCGTCAATCGTTATCTACTTAGGATTCGTAGTTCAAGGTTATGCACCTGACTTGAATGTTGATATGGAGCCTTCTATTATTTATTTAAATCAATAACTATCTCACCCTAATTAGATTTGACCAAATGTAGCGTCACCAGTGTTTGGTGTTGGACCAGATATTTGGGTTATCTAAGTTCGATTTCAACTTGATTGCCTACTTAGTATTAATAATAATTTTTCAGTAAGTTTCTAATTTTTTTCTATATTTACAAAAAAGAAAATTGTTGCCCGGCACTAGAGGGTTGTCCGAACCCCCGGGTTTGCGGGGCTTATCCCTTGGTCAGTCCTACCAGTGTCAAGTACCTAAGTACGTTAGCCACTTCTCTTTCACTAGCTTAAAGATGCCCAATGCCCAGACCGTCACTCACTCAGAATTCAGATTGATGTTAACCTAAGTACCTTATTCTTTTTCTTTCCACCTTGTTATTTTTATGTTAACTTTTTTGCAGATTGATGAGAAAAATCAATAATTTATAAAAACCAAAAAAATAATAAACTTAAAAAAATTTGAACAAAAATAAAAATTCGTGAACAACTCAAAAAAATTTGTGAGTGGTCCAAATTAACATTAAATTAACAACGCAAAAAATATGATAATTATTTTTATTTTTCACAAAAGTAAAAAATTATCATAAAAGCACTTATTAGAATAAAAAAAATAATTACATATGAATAAAAAATAATATAAGCCAAATTAAATATTAATTGAACAAATATATGATAAAAGTTGACTTAAAGTTACTTGGGAGGGATCCCATTACACTAATCTGTGCTTGAGATATTTTCCTAAACAATTTTTCTTTATTCACACTTCTGCTTCTTTTACTTTGGTCCGTTTTTTTAGAGCAATGACTAACCATTTTTGTATACAAATATGAGAGGGAGTGGGACCCCCATCTCTTAACACACATTTTCCGAGGGAGCTCTCACTCTCACATTTGTATTCATTTGTACAAAATTATGATTAGTATACATAACATTTTTGATTTTTTTAAGCGGTCTGTACCTAATCGGCACTGTTGGTTTGCACACATAATAAGTTGATATCTCAAAAAAAATATTTTATAATATTTATGTCGTTAATTGCCAAAAAAACATGTATATCATTAACAACTTTTTTTTCAACAACTTTCGAAAAATATGTTTGTTCTTTTGTTTTAAACAACTTTCCTCTCACGCCTAACATTAACAACCGACATGGGATTACTCCTTATTTTTTAGTGCTTTTTCCGCTACACACTTCTTCTACTCCTTGGGACAAAAGAATTTTTTACTTTATTCCAAAAAACTAATGAGAAACGCCACGAATATCTAAGAGAGATTACTATCCGAATTTATTTTTTAGATAAACTTATATTGAACTGGTCCGATCCAATGTCCGTGGATTAAAAATAAAAAAACGAACCAAAAATTTTAAAATAAACCCAAACCGGACGGAGTGAATCGATTTGAGCAAAAAATCAAACCGAACAGAACCAAATCGTCAATTTGGTTCGATTTATCAATCTAGTCCAATTTATAGTTACACCCCTAATAGATATGCGAATAATTTTATTTGTTGGGGAATCAAGTATACAGAGGGAATTTGAAGTTGTGCAAATCCCTTTTATTCTAGGGATGGATCTCTTCCCTAATTGCATATTACCAAACTGGTTGTTGCCTTGTAATATAATGGATTTTCTAAACAGGAACATCCCTAAAATATGTACCTTCCTAATTGAATATCTTGTTGATTGTGGAATATTCTGACTGTCTTACTGAGTGGCTGGTCGGCCAATTCGGTATGGTGACGGCTACGCACCAAGCTCCCATATCCGGTCGGCTATCTATCATCATAGGACATTTGATAATACACAGGTCAAAGCCCATGTTCCCGACTAGACCAATGATACCCGTGTTGGTTTGGAGTTCAGCCCCTCATTCTAGATGTCGAGCACCAGTTGGCCGACATGACTTGATTATATGTTCGGCTCATCATCTCAAATATGAATCGGCCCGACAATTTGGCCCACTACAAAATCTGTAGAGAGTGATACATAGTACATGAGATGTAAAATTGTCTTTCACATTTGAGATTCCATTTGAATTAAATTGTTTTAGATGGGTCAATATTGAAAGCATATTTAAATTGTTCTAGAATTAAATTGTTTTGGATTCCAAGTATTTGAAAATTTTCCTTTTTTTTTGTCTAAACACAGCATAAGAATACCAGTTTTTTTAGTTTTAGTTTTAGTTTTGTGAGGCAGAGTTTTTTGGACCAATTGGTTAGCTGCAGGGGATGACGCTATCCGAAATTAATGGATGTTGTGCTTATGTGGCATCATGCTAATGGTGGAGTCCTCAATCTACCATTTCATTGGTCCTACAGTAAGCCAAACTTTGTGGAAAAAGAAAGAAAAAAGATCTCGTTCGTTCCCCTTAATATTATCGCTTCGTTTTTTTGGAGTCATCTAAAGACCACCGTTCAGAACTTCTTCACAGATAGACTGTCTTAGAGAGAGAGAGAGAGAGAGAGAGAGAGAGAGAAGTGGCCATGGCTACATGTAACATGGCATCTGCTGCAGTTGGATTTATATTGTCATCATCTACAAGTTCTCTGACAATATCAAACACGAGCTCTTCTAGGAACTGTACACCCTTTCCTCTCAAGAACAGCAACAGAAACGTTAGCAGTACTGTTTCAACTAGGCTAATTGTACGGGCTTCGGAGGAACCGGCGGCACCACCGCCTGCAACCACCACCGCTGCCCCTCCTAAGCCACCTCCGATCGGACCCAAGAGAGGCACAAAGGTATGATCTATATCCAATTTCAGTCTTCTATTTTGACTTATATAGTTCTAGTGGCACTAACCCATGGGAAGGCAGGGCAGGGCACCACTGATGTTAAAGAACATTAGTAGCTGCCTTATTTCATGTCGCTTTATTACTCTGTCCAGATCATCAATTGTAAGGAATTTGTTGGAATCTTACATTGGTTGCAGTTGCGGATTATGTTTAAGATGGACGTATAAGACGGTGAATGACCCTTTCCTCTCGAGGTGCCTTTTGGTTTATGATTCAGAGACACAAACCCGTGAGGTCCGTATCGACCACGTGTCAAAATTAGACAGTATCTTTAGGTGGACGTCGGGCCTTGCGTTTTACGTGTTATTAGAATTTTAACATTGATTTTAGACGATGTTTAAAATAGACATATAAGACAGAACAAGACATGTTGATTTAGGAAGCCTATAAAGGAATTAGAGTCCAACGAACAAACTTGAAAGATCGATATTCATTCTGAGAGAAAAGAATCATCCAGTGAAATATAGGGAGATATGAAGTAACGAAAGGAAATATTACAACTAAAGAAAGAAAATAATACATGTAAAGAACCGAATAATTAGAAGGGAAACAATATTTATAGATATAAAATAATATCCTCTATAGATATAGAACGATATTATTTCCAACATTCTCCCTTAAGCTGAGACGAAGATATCCACGAGACCAAGTTTGCCAATAGACGACTTCAACAAAAACTTTATTTCTTCTCACATTGTGGATCAATCAAGCAATTGACGATGACTGCTAAAAAGAAATTGCTAGCGATGAATTCTAGCGACGCATGACTGAAAAAGAAATTGCTGCAATAATAGTTAGCGAAAAAATATATATATTTTTTTCGTGTTGGACTGATAACCGCTCTTTCACTAAAACACTAGTAACTCTTTCACAGAAAACATGTGGTGCCAACGACACTACTAGCAGAATTAGTAGTAGCATTCGAAGATTCAGACATCCTAAATCCAATAAGCAACTCAAAGTGCAAAGAAATCATCAACAAGTCATAGAAAAATGATCAAACTGTGGTTAACAATCACAACAACTCGAACATAAAAACGAAAAACCCTAGGTTCGTTCAACACTAACTTTCTGACTGTGGTTAAGAATCACAACAACTTGAGCGAGGTTCGTTCACCAATGGCATAAAAAGTGGAAAGGAAATAACGGATTCAAAAGCTAAGTTGGTGACATTAACATTATTTTTTGAAATGCCAAGTTGTTTGCTCTATTTTCGTGATTTTGTTATGAGCTATGTTTGGGGTTTCTAACATTGAATTGATGTTTATTTACACTTATGTAAGCTTAAATTTGATTGATCGTCCTCCCCAATGGATATATAGAGTGCAAATCAAAATCCATTTTACTGTTTACGGATTATATTAAATAAATTGAAAAAGTTACTAAGTGCTCACTAGTGTTGAAATGAGTCGAGCTGAGTTTTTGAGTGTTTGAACTTAGCTCATTAGCTAAACGAGCTTAAAATTCGAGCTCGAGCTCAGCTTGTTTGTAAACGAGTCAAGCCGAACTAAATTCATTTACTTAATGAGATTTTTTAAACGGGCCGAGCTGTGCTCTAGAGTGTTTGAGCTCAGCTCATTAACTAAACGAGCCTAAAATTTGAGTTTGAGCTCGGATTATTTGTAAACGAGCTGAGCCGAACTAAACTTATTGCTTTTTTAAACGAGCCGAGTGATCTCTAAAATGAGCGAGTTTTTACGAGTTGAACTGAACTTTCGAGATTTAAGCTTGACGCGTTTACGAAACGAGCCTAAAACTCAAGTTCAAACTCGACTTGTTAACTAAACAAATCGAGTCCTTACCGTATCAAGCCGAGCCGATATTAACTAAACAAACTCGCGAATGACTCTGTTTGTTTGTATCCTTAGTGCTCATGGAATATTACCAACAAGATGAGTGAGTAATCCGGCACTATCAAATATTTACGTCCTTAATTAGCTTTTCGCTGCGTAATTTGATAGGTGAGGATTCTAAGGAAGGAGTCTTACTGGTACAAAGGCATAGGATCTGTTGTGGCAGTGGATCAGGTTGTCTCTCTGTCCCACCGTAGGATCTGTCTCTTTCTCAAAGTTATAAACTGATTTTATTATTAATACGGTACATATTAGTAAAATACAGGATAGATAATTTTGATCTCACCCTCTCTCTCTTGGTTACTCATGTCCTAAATATGAATCTGGTTTGTATGTTAATAATCTGAATGGTGCAGGACCCAAAGACTCGATACCCAGTAGTGGTTCGGTTCAACAAGGTGAACTATGCAAATGTATCAACTAACAACTACGCACTAGATGAGATTGAAGAAGTGAAGTGAAGTCAAAATTGTGCATGTGTGTGGGTTTAGTTTGTATATTACTTAAAAAATACTTTTCTCCTATTAATTCTACCCTTTCTTTCTTCTCATCATCATAGTTTTGTTATTGCTGTTGAAGACTCATTCCAACTGTCTATCTGCTGAACTGGCCCAGGTAGCAGTCCAAGAACAGTGAGTTGGATTCTCAAATCAAAATGCAGAAGATTTTAAGCTAAAACAGATACTGTAGCAGGACTAGCCCAATTAACGTATTGGGCTACCTCAATTACATAACGAAGAGTGTTACGGTCCTAATTAAAGAAGTTTTTCAAAAATATTCTTGAATTCAAAATCAATTGTTAGAATTTATTCAGATTTAAAAGCCTACAAACTCAAGTAAAATAATCTATTCATTTTCAATTATGACAAATTTTCTTAGAAAATTTTCTGACATTAAAAACTTTTCCTTACATAACAGAACATACAAAACACAAAAGACCCGAAATCTGAAACACCCAAAACGTACTTGCAGAATCTTAAGAACTATATCCAAAAGAGTTTACCTAATAATTAACCTACTAAAATTCAAATATTTAAGGCAAACTTTTAGGCTATGTTCATTTGCTTGTTTCTGAATCTATTTTTGAAAAAAAAAACTTCAAGATATTGTTTGGTGTAAGTATTTCAGAAAAAAATTTGGGAGTTAAATTTTTTTGATATTTTCGATATGTGTGTGTCTCTCTCTCTCTTCTTTTATATAGAAATGAATGTTGTTTGAGAAAAAAATAAAAATGTTTGGAAAAAATTTCCCAAACAGATTCAGAAAAATGTTTGAGAAAAAATTTCCCAAACAAGCAAATGAACACAGGCGGTAGAAGACTCTTTTTTTTTTTGTCCAAAACCAATCACGAAAAGGGATTTTACAGTAACAACAAGGTTGTACGTACTATCCCGTTTACAATAAGGTTCAAAACCAAAACCATCTCAAAGATGTGGAAATACAAGATGAAGTTCAGGGGTGTATTATCCCGTTTTCTTGTTATATGTCTATAACCTTGCATTGCCACACTGTTAGTTCCGTTGAACTTTTCAACCTCAATTTTTTCATTGGAACTATAGAACTGCATCTTACAGAGCTTGTGGAAGGTCCTATCATCTTTATTTTAGTAGATTCGGACATCTAACTACCTTAGAATCCACCACAGACAGTATTTGATGCCAAAGATGGAAAAAAATGAAAGTTTTTTAGCCAAAAATAGATAGTACACTAACTTTTGCTTCGAAATACAGAAAATTGATCTCACCATTGGATTTGGAACATCAAAATTAGTGGGTAATCATTATGCTCTTGCCGGAATTAGGTCTAAAACAACTTCAAAATTGCAAAAAATGCATTCTATAATATTTTTTTGTACAAAGTAATATTCCATGATCACTGCTCTATTGACCAGAACTCTAACGGCGTAAGCAACTAACGTGTCACTAACACGTGCTGACATGTGTCAGTGATTGTTGACGTGGCACGAACTGTATCAGTACATATTGGCATTGATGTGACACAAAGCGCGATGCTTGAGCTGACGTTGTGGATGATGTGGTACTGACGTGTTAGCACCGTGATGTTGATCAACTTGGCACGAATGGCACCAATGATCTGGGTGTTTCGTGACATGGCTTCCAGGTGGTAGTGTGGTGTGACGCCGCTTGGCAGATGATGTTGCAACATGTGGCGAGTAGGGTTGACATTAGCGTGTTTAACCTATGGTTGGCGCGTGTGAGCATGGAGGCAGTAGAATTTGACACGTCATTGTTTAGCTGGCGCATGAGACACACGTCGGTGTTATTTTGCTGTCAGACTTGCACCGTTCTCTTCGTCTCAAAGAGAGAAATAAAATACAGTGGTGAAAAAAAATTGAACAATTTTTAATATGGGTATAATCAAGAACAGAGTTTCAAGGCTCTATTTTCGTGTTTTTCAAATATTCTAGAGGATCTAATATCAATTGTTGTGTCCTAAGAAATGAAGCCCAAGGACATGTGTTGAGCGCACTAAAGTACAGATTAATGTGGCTCAATACATCCACTTTAGCATCTAGACATATGAATAATCATCGTTCTATTTAATATTACACGCGTAGATATCAATGTCTCCTTATAGGTTTTCGAGCGCTAAATGTATGTCGACAGGTTCAAGTACAGACCAAAGGCTTGGGACCAATTACGGCATTATTTAAGATCCAAGAGAAGACTTGGGGAATGATAGAAGAGAAGTTGGAATGAAAATTTGAAGAAGCCCAGAAAATTGAGATAGAACACTTCTCTATTGGTAGGAAATCAAGTTTTATCGGTAGAGAATGACAAAATAATGCCATTCAAATAGGTTCTATCGATAGAGGATCAATCTCTATCGGTAGACAAATGAAGTCCGAAGTCTCTATCGGTAGAAGAATGAAGTCCAAGAAGTCAGAAGACTTCTCTACCGGTAGAGGATCAGTCCTATTAGTAGAGAAAGGTTCAGTCTATAGTCAGGACACTTCCCTATCGGTAGAGAGTGGCTGACGCGCAATAAATATTACTTTTTTGCGTTTTGCTCATTATTACCCTTTGGGATGTCTTCTCCCACGTCTTTTGAATTGTAAGAGAGTGCAAGGGAACTTATTAAGCATAATTTTTGTCCCCTTGGACTTATGTTTTGCATGTATGTGAGAAACAAATGGATCTAGTCATTTAGGCATTTTGAATACTTTCAACTTAGTTTTAGTTATTTGAGAGCTTCTCTCTAGTTCTTAAAACTCTTAATTTTCTGAGTAATTTTTCTTCACCAAGTGCAAGACATTATCTCATTAAGAAGTAAGTTAATCCAAAATTTAGTTCATTTGTGTTCATTCCATTACGTTATTTCTTCGGCATGTTGCCGGAACCTTAGCTATTAACATTATGTGTCATATTTTCAATGATTTCTAGTCTTAATTGGTAAGTTCATCATTGTTATAAAACTTTAGCATTATTCTTCTTATTCTTTTCATGTTCATCATCTCTTTCACAAGCATGAGTAACTAGACTTTCATAAGCTAGGTCTTAGGATGAATTTTAACCAAAACTCACTCTTATTCAATATCTTTTAAACATTTTACATGTTTATTCCTAAATATATTTAAGTTCTCATTTCTAGAAACAAAAAGATAGAGTTAAGCTTTTGCTTAGTTATTGCCATATCTTTGGTATATCTAATACTTAAGCCTATGTCATCCATATTTTAGATTATATTTTCTTGAACTTGAATAGATTTAAAAACACATTTTTAAGCAAAAAGACTAATTTTTCATCGAGTATTTTCCTATCTAGAAACTGCAGCCGGAATCTAGGTTGAGTTATAAGAGAAAATATTGTCTAAAGTAGATGTTGACGTTAAACGGATTCCGAAGACTAAGCTTATTTCTTTAATCTTGTTTTATTCCCTCATTTAATTCAATTTAGTTACTAATCTTCACCAAATTGAGGTTGACGTTCGAAACGTCGAAATACCAAATTTGCGAAGTCTTTTAATCTAACTACTTTTTCCCGTGGATCGATACTCCAGACTCTCCACTATATGTTTTTTAAATCTTTGAGGGAAGTCTTGTTTTATAAATATTAAACTTTGACTTAGGCCGGCGCACTAACGACGCGTTTTTACCGACCAGTCAACATGCAAACACTCTATCACAGAGAAACAAATTAACGATTCATGTGGTTCTGCAAATTCAGGTACATCTACGAACAACAAAATTTTATTTTGGTAAGAGTTTACAAAGTAGATTTTAGGAATCTTAATCTCACTACCACTCTTTCTGCCTTTCCTCCTAAAGATTTCCATCAAAATTTATAGGGAGACATTGGGGAAATCAGAACAAGGCAAAGGAATAAGCTAAAAAATTTCCAAGTTGGTTTCTTAATCTTGTGTGATCTCCGGTGACCACTGAGAAGATACTTTGGTCTCATTCATCTTGATCTTAGATTCGAGTCAAAAAGCATCCATTTCAACACATTTACAGCAAATAAAACCCCACACTCATAGTCGTTTGCGATTTTTGTCTATACGCATTCGGTAAATTGTGAAATTCTCAAATCCTTTTGAAACAAAGAAAGAACTGGGCAAATTCCTTCATACCAATTTACTCCTTCATACCTAATTTTTAGATTTTTTGGGGGGCTCAAAGCGGTGACTTCCTCGACTTATGCCAAAAGTCGGCTTTGCAGTAGCATATTGACAACAAGCCATCTAATTCATTTCGGTGCGTTAAGATATGCCACCAGTTCTATTTGCAAAATATGGTAGCAATGTTGAAGGCAAGTAAACCTTTGTACTTACACGCCCTACAAATAAAAACATACATCTCTGTACTAGTTGTCAGTAAAAGAAAATAGATACAGCTCTATTTATTTCACTCATTCAAGAGCCTGCGGAAATGGTTGATGAACCAATTTGATAACTTGAGGGATATTTTTTTGTTGGTAGGGTTACGTTAATGCGTTGCTGTGAGAGTAGTTGCCATTATTGTTGAGCTTCATATCCCCACCACACTTATGATTCCTTTACCTTGTGTCATTTCACAATCGTAAGTGTAATTCCCAAAAACTTCTTCTGAGTAATTTATCTTCTTCAACTAGCATATTTTTCGTACTTCATTTGAATTAAAAAATTCATGTGATGTTTTGTAGCGGAATCACCCATTTCAATTATGGAAAAAATGAATGTCCTGATCAGTTTTCATGTATTTTGACTATGAATTAGCCCCCGATAAGAGGTAATAGATTTTGAACATGAGACTTTAAAAGTGAGCAATCGAAAATCTCATACCTACTTGTGAATATAAACTCTTAATAATAGTAATACTTGCTACTATAAACTCCCAATAGTAGTGGGTTTTATGAGAAACTTTAATCTTGATTGGTAGCACCTCCAAGAGCATGAAAGTAGTTGGCATTAGAAATCCCTGGAATTAATATTGAATTTGTCACATGTTATTTTAATGAGGGTAAGATAGTGGAAGGGGCTGAGTCTTTTGGGAGTAGCTGAAGTCCAACCCCACCTCATTTATTTGGATCACATGGCATCGTTATTCACGGCCTCCTATATGCTTCTCCTTCAAGGACAAGACAAGACAAGCTTTTTGTTGTGCGTAGGCTGAAAGCGTCATTTCCTTTGGAAACCCCTTTTATGTACGTTCTGAATCGCAGAAAACTATACTAAATTATTATCCGCAATCAATGTAGATTTATTATTAGTGTTCTGCTTTTGTAATTTCCTAACTTGTTTTGTAGACTGTAAACCCCTTGTTTGCACTTTTCAAAAGCTGAGAATGTTAAGCTTTGCGGGGATGATCAAGAAGTTACACGTCGAGAACGCTGAGCCTTCAAGGGATGTCCCAAGAAGAAAAGGATTTGCTACTGAAGAAGAAAAAAAAAACATTTCTACGTAGTGCTTTCCTGAGCCAATTTTCTTTCAACTCCTATCTAAAACTGCACAGGAGTTCATATTATAGGAGTCATTCTGTTTCCAGCCAAATTTCTTCCAAAATCAAGAAACTAATTTCACTTATTTGCGAACAACTTCACATTTCAGGATCTCTTATTTGTTGGTCATGACTAAGACTGAGGGTTTCCATTCTCCTACAATTTTAAATCCAAAATGTCTCGGCTGCTATCAATTTTTATAATGTCAATTTATACGGATTGTTCTTCTATCTGTGATTGACTCTCACTAGTAGACAACGAATTTGATCCTCAATAGGCTCTACAAAAATGTCATTCTCATGGTGCTAATCGTCAAGGGCCTAATTGGATGCTATGTCAAGAGGCGTGTTAAGTAACTAATGTCTTAGTTAAGATTGACGCTACACCTAGCCCACCAATTGACAAATTTTTTATGGGTCGGACTAGTTAACCCACGGACTATTTAACACAGCTTATACTGTTGACTAACACAACTTACACGGCCTTAGTAAATGACCAGAAGACCACCCTAACCCTCATATATACTCATAATATCAGTATATTTATAGTATATATACTTATAATATATTCGTATATAAAAATATTATATACTTATATATATATATATTATATAATGTTTGAAATAATACATTAAATTCACGACGAATAAAAAAATATTTCTTGACAGTTTAATACATCTTCTTCTTATCTAACACACCTAAAATAATTCTTCATCCAATTACTAAACTATTTAACACACCCACTTTAATATCTCATCAAATCACTGAGTTATTTAATACATTTTCCTTAAACATCATATTAATGTGAGTCACCCCGACTGATTTAGCACATCCGACTATTTAATACACTCCGATTATTTAGCACATGTAAAACTAAAATGTCATCCAGTCAAGTCCTAAGTTTGTATAATTCATTGAGTACTAGATCATGCAGGTAGAAAATGAAATTGAACAGATATCACTAATCACACGAGTAGAGAATATTCATTATATAAAAAGAGATGATAATTAAGCGTGATTCAAAAACTAAATTGTACAACTCCATTATAATCATGTTGCTATAATTTTTATTAACAGTGTTCAACAAATTCTATAAAATGAACAATTTAGATTCTGATGAGACCTAGATGGAATCTATCGAGGCGTGCTACACCTCTACTGTGCATTGTCACAATAATTGAGGTGAACATATAATAATCCAGATATTCTAAATTGACAAGAAAGAAAAAATTAAAAGAGATACAAAATACAAGAAATGGGTGCATGCACCTGGGCCCACCTTTTGAATAGATGTAGTGTGGGATATTCCGAATTGGGAGTGTGTATAATGTATGAGGCTTTAGCTAAGTGACTTGTTATAGCTTTGTGATGATGATAGATGATGATGAAAGATAATAACGTTAGTGAGTAGTAATTGCTGAAAGAAACATTGTAAATTAATGTCGCCATTAATTATTAATGTGTAATGATTTCAATGATGAAACATGAGGGACTTTCTAACCATAAAATTGACTAGCAGTAACGATCCATGTTGGGCTTAATAAACCAAATATTTGGCTATCTCACAAAATGGAGCTGTCACGAGCAGATGAGTGGTTCAAGCCCAAGTCAACTAAAACCACAAATTATAATTTACTCCTAAAGAATGATAAGGTTTAGAGCTTAGTTCGACTAGTCGTGCACAAACTGAACTGAAACATCTTGTATTATCCAAATTAAAAAGTGGGGGAAAAAAATGTGACCATAAATTATTGATCCCAAGGAAAAATCTAAATGTGTCTGTTTTTAATTGGTAAATGAAGATGTCTAGATGTCTACGTCTTTATTATCCAAGAATGCTATTTGCAAGGAAGGATATTCCGAACGCCCCACCAATTCTTTTGAGGAGTTTGTTAATTATCGGTTGGTTGGGGGGGGGGGGGGGGGGTT
>JABCMJ010008743.1:0-29416 GCA_014822125.1 Arbutus unedo
ATTTGATTTTAGAATTTAAGGTTTAGGGTTCCAGGTTTATGGTCGATGGTTTAGGGCTTTAAGATTCGAGACTCGATTTTGGGGTTCAGGATATTAACTTTTGAGGTTTTATGATCTACGTTATAGGGTGTAAGGTTTACGAGATAAGATTTAGGGTGTAGTATTTAAAGTTTAGTGTCTAGGGTTAGGGCATAGTGCATAGGATTTACGGGACCTTGGTGGAGGGCTCATCACCGACAGTGGTGCGTCGTGGACGGAGGTGGTGGTCACACCAATGCCGACCAAAAATGTGGTCGGTAATGGTGTCAGAAAACTGGCGCCCTTTTCTCCAAAAAATTGAGCGAACACATTTGCCGACTAAATAAAAATTCGTCGGGAAAATCGAACCAATGCCGACCAACTCTTTAGTCGGCCTTTGTTTAACACCAATACCGACCCAACATTTGGTCGGAAAATGTATAACACCGACGCCGACTAACGTTTTCGTCGGCAATGGTGTTAACAAATTAGCGCCCCTTTTTTTTCAAAAAATTGCGCGAGTGCAATTACCGACTAAATCAGAATTCGTCGGAGAAAGCACACCAACGCCGACCAAATAGTCGGTCGGGAATTGTTTAACCCAACGCCGACTAGAGTTTTGGTCGGGAATTGTTTAGCACATACGCCGACCATAGATTTGGTCGGCAATGGTCTTAAAAAATTGGCGCGTTTTCCCTCTAGAATGGCGCGAGTACCATTGCCGACGAAAGTGGAATTTGGTCGGCCATTGGTGCGTATTTGGCCGACTAAAATGGTTTAGTCGGGGAAAGTATCTTTTTTGGCGACCAAATTTATCTCGGTCGGCTTTTTGGTCGGCAATTCTGCTTTTTGTTGTAGTGATGGTTCTAATCCTACTGAAGTAAATGCCCTAAATCAAGGGCAAAAGCTGAATACCTGTCTCGCTTCCAATGCTTATAGCCTAGGATGGAGGAATTTCTCGAACTTCAACTAGACAAACAATGAGCTAGTTGGGCCAAACCCTGGTCCACCAGGATTTCCTGCACATGGGCCACAACATTTTCAATCTCAAATTTAGGGCCTCAATCAGAATTATTCTGAACGACAAGGGCATAGTCCACACCGATACCCACTCAATGTCCAACAGCCTTATGCTCCCCAAGGACTTTCTGTCCGTCCAAATGCTTATCAAGCACCTCCAAAGTAGAATATTGAGAACTTACTGCAAAAATTTATGGAAGGACAATTGAACATTAATGAGAAGACTTCACAAGCCAACAGGGATATTCATTTTCAAATGGCTAAAATCACCACAACCTTGGGAGCTCTACAACAAGAAAATGACAGGTTTCCTGCCCAACCACAGGCTAATCCTTAGGGTTAACATTTTGTAGGTAGCTCAATTTTGCCAAACCTTGAGTAAGTCAAGTCCATCACCATCTTGAGAAGTGGGAGGGAAGTCGACAAAACTATCCCTCCTAAGACTGTTCCATCTCCAATCCCCACTACTACTTTCAATTTAGGGGATCCTTCTAGCAATTCTCCACCACCACCTATAGGTACCTTTGTTGGAGACTCTATTGTCTTCACTTATCTTGTTCCAGCACCGTTCCCTTAGAGACTGTAGGCTCAACTCAAACCTAGTCACAGTACTAAAATCTATGAACTATTCAAATAGGTCAAGGTGAATATTCCACTACTCAATGCTATCAAACAGATACCTTCTTACGTCAAAATTTTAAAATATTTGTGCACACATAAACGCAAACATAATGTGCAAAAGAAGGTATTCTTTACTTAGCAGGATAGCTCAATCATCTAGACTCTTATTCCATCTAAATACAAATACCCTGGCTGTCCTATAAAAGTTGTGGAGAAAGCTTTACCTGACCTAGGTGCTAGTGTGAATTTTCTGTCATACTCTATGTATGAGCATCTTGGATTGAGGAATATAAAATCTATCTCTCGACCCTCCAGTTAGCGGATCAGAGTATTCGGTTCTCGAGAGGAGTAGTTGAGGATGTCTTGGTACAGGTAGGCACTTTTGTCTAACTTGTTGATTTTGTGGTTTTGAATACTTGTCTAATGTCAAACCCGCAGGCACAAACACCGATTATTCTTGGTAGGCCGTTCTTGGCCACTTTTGATGCCATTATTCATAGCCGAAATGGGTTGCTCAATATGACGTTTGGGAACATGAAACTAGAGTTGAATATCTTTAATGTTGGCAATTAGATGGGAGACGATGATGACGTCCATGAAGTGAGCATTATCGATACACTTGTTCAAGAATCAAGAACATATGGACCTTTATTATTTCTCTGATCCTCTTTATGCCCTTCTAAATGAGGGAGATGCTGTGGGGACCGACAAGTGGGTGCCCACATTTGAAGAGCTCCCACTAATCAAAACTTGTGCTTTGCCTTCTACTGTTTAACCCTCTAAGCCTGGGCTTAAAAATCTCCTTCAAATTTGTAGTATGCCTTCTTAAGTGAATCTAAAACTTTTTCTGTGTGATCTCATCTAGTATTGAAAACCACTAGGAAGACAACTTACTGAAAATTCTTAGGGCTCACAAAACTGCAGTAGGGTGGACCATTGCTGACATCCAAGGGATCAGTCCCTTACTGTGCACTCACCGTATATATCTCGAGGATGATGTTGAGTCATCTAACCAATCTCAGGGCCATTTAAATCCAATCATGAGGGATGTGGTGGGAAACGAGGTGCTGAAATTACTGGATGTGGTCATCATATATCCAATTGCCAATAGTAAATGGGTCAGCCACATCCAGGTTGTTTCGAAAAAGTTCGGCATCACTGTTGTTCCCAATCAAAGTGGGCAGTTGATCCCTACTCGAGTGGTCATCGATTGGCGAGTGTGCATTGATTATAGGAAGCTTAAGGCATGTACCAGAAAAGACCACTTCCTTCTTTGTTTCATTAACTAGATGTTAGAAAAGGTAACTGGCCATTCTTTCTACTACTTCATTGACGGATATTTTAGTTACAATCAAATTGCGGTCACTCTAGCAGACCAAGAGAAGACAACTTTCACATTGTCGTTTGGCATCTTTGCATACAGTTGCATGCCCTTCGAGCTTTGCAATGCTCCAAGCACCTTATCCCGGTGCATGACGGGCAGCTACGGTTATCATACGATATGAGAGAAAGATTTGGTGCTTAATTGGAAAAAATATCATTTCATGGTTCCCCACGGTATTGTCCTCGGTCACATCATTTCATCAAAGGAGATTGAGGTATACAAATCGAAAATTAAACTTATCTCTAAGCTACCTACCCATAAGTTTGTCAAGGATATTCGTTCTTTCCTTGGACATGCTGACTTCTACCAGTGCTTCATTCAAAATTTCAGTGCCATATTTTGTCCATTATGTCGCTTACTTACCAAGGATTCACCTTTTGAGTAGACACAAGAATGTGAGGAGGCTTTTTCAAAGCTTAAAATCAGTCTCACTACTCCTCCCATCATACAGTCACCCAATTGGAGCTTGCTTTTCGAGTTCATGTGCAATGCCAGTGACTATGCTATAGGAGTTGTGCTCAACCAATGGTGGAATAAAGTCCCTTCTATAATATCGTATGTGAGCAAAATGTTGAATGATGCTCAAATGAATTACATGACCATCGAGAAAGAGCTATTGACAATTGTCTTTGCTTTGGACAAGTTTTGATCTTATCTTATCGAATTGCCAATTGTGGTCTACATCGACCATGCAGCTCTCAAATATCTTCTTACCAAGAAAGATGCCAAGGCGCATCTCATTCAGTGGATACTACTATTGTAAGAATTTCACTTGACCATCAAAGATAAAAAAAGGGTTGAGAGCATGGTGGCCAACCACTTGTCGTGCCTCAATTTTGAGGACCATACTACCAATCTTTCCATCCCCGATGCTTTCCCTAATGAGCAACTCTTCGCAATCTCTAGTTGCCCATGGTATTTTGATATCACTAACTACTTGGCCATGAGGCAACTACTGTCTCATTGGACTCCTCAAGATAGGAGAAAATTCTAGCTAAGGTGAGGAGATTTGTCTTCAATATCCTTGTCTTTTCAAATTCTACTTAGACCAGATTGTCCGGCGGTGTGTGCTAATGCTGAGAAGAACCAAATTATGATTTTTTGCTTCATTGAAGCCTATGGAGGCCATTTCTCTTTGGAAAAGACCGCTGTCAAAATTCTGCATTGTGGTTTCTATTGGCCCTACATCTTCAAGGACACCTTTGAATTTCGCAAGGCTTTTCCTCGATGTCAAAAGCCGGGTGCCCTATATTGGCAAAACATGATGCCCCTTCAACCTACGTTAATCATTGAAGTTTTTGATTATTGGGTCATCGATTTCATGGGCCCTTTTCCCAACTCTTGTGGGCATGTCTACACTTTGTTGGTTGTCGACTACGTGTCCAAGTGGGTCAAGGCCATTCCGGACCAATGACCACTCTATCGTGGTCCTATTCTTAAAGAAAAATATATTCTCATGGTTTGGAATGCCCAAAGCGCTCATCAGTGATCAAGGCAAGCACTTATGTAATTGGCCCATGGAAACATTGATGAAGAAATATGGGGTCAAACACAAAGTGTCTACTGATTACCACCCACAGACCAATGGCCAAGCTGAATTGGCCATTCGTGAAATCAAGCACATACTAGAGAAAATGATTATTCCAAACTACAAAAGATCGGTCTCTTCAACTGATCGGTGCGTTATGGGCTTACCGTATAGCTGACAGAATAGTCTTGGGCATGTTGTCGTATTGATTGGTTCATGACAAAGTTTGGCACTTACCAATGGAGATGGAACATTGAGCTTATTGGGAGATTAAATAATTAAACTTTTGAATTCCCCAGGTCGGTGCCCACTGAAAGCTCCAACTTGACGAACTTGAGAAAATCCGACAAGACACTTATAAAAATGCTCATATCTATAAAACCAGGGTCAAAACCTTTCATGATAATAACATTGTGCGGAAGACGTTCGTCCCAGGCCAAAAGGTGCTACTTTATAATTTCCGGCTTCATCTCTTTTTGGGCACGTTGCAATCTTGATGGATCGGTCCTTATTTAGTTAAAATGGTCTTCTCTCATGGAGCAATTGAAGTCGAAAACCCAAAAAATGGGAATTGCTTTAAGGTGAATGACCAATGACTAAAATGTTTTCTAGAAAACTTTGCCCCAAAAGAATCTAAGATAGATTTGGTTGATCCTATTTATTCGGATCGGTGAGCTATTCAAGAAGTCTAGGAGACTATAAACCATGGAATCTGAGATACCTTTAGTGTTTGGCGTGCTTGAACGGCCTGTGACGGTCCGTATAGCCACTTATTTTGAAGCTACGTATGTAGTACCTAGGAGGCTGGGTCTGACGGCAAGCGCATTGTTAGTAGCGAGAATTTTGTCCGAACCATCTGACTTTAATGTTAAATTCCATAGAGATTGCTTCATAAATGGGATGGTGGGTAAGGAATTTGGTAGCCCTAAAGAGCGTGGCAACCTATTTAACAATGACACCACTTCTCAAGATATTACTGAATCCTATGCATACTGTCATTCCAACGAGTAGTGGAACAAAATCTCCAAATAGGGAGAAAAGTAGTATCTGTGTCTTTCGCATGACAAAATTGGTGGACAATTTCTTATTTTCTACCCTCCTTACAACCCACGATACAGGTACTACCATTCCCTCTTTATGTTTCATCGTATTTTCATGCATTGAGGACATTGCATAGTTCAAGTTAGGACGAGCAGCTAGTCTCTATGTCAGGCCTTGCTGTCATCTTTTCGTAATATTTTCCAGCAATTTTTTTAATTTTGTCTGAATTTTTAAATTTTTAATTATCTTTGTGAGTCAATCTTCCCTTGTATAAATCATGAATCAATATGCATGTGCCAAAAATAGGAATGAGAGTCATGTGCTAAAAAGGTTAATGTGTTATATTCATCTCATTCACGTAAGGCTGAATTGCTCTAAAAACACCACGAGGATAACATGTGCATGTGAATCAAGTGATCTATGTAAACGAAGTTTTATGTGTGGCATTCCATGAAACAAATTGAAATCTTTGTTTCTTTATCTCCATAATTGCTTGTATTGATGTGTGCATGCATGTTCGAAAAATATTGGAACACGTGGGAAGTGATACCAGGGCATTATTTTGTGATCAAAGCACATATGAGTCACCTAGACTGTGAAATTTGAGCCAAGTCTGAATTCAAATTGTTCAAAAACCTTAGGGACCGGATAAAATAAGGGTGGTTGTATATGTATTTGCATGAAAAAGTTTGGATCAAGTAAGTATTGGAGGAGAAGGGAAGTGGGTGACCAGTCAGGCCATCAAGTCATGTTTCAAATGTAAAATAGTCCAGTGGCTCTGGGTGACTAGTTATGCCAGAGCCATGACAGATCAGGCTTGTTGTTTGAAAATTTCTAGTAGTCTACGGTGACTAGTTAGGGAAGGAACCAAATTGAGGCAGTAAGTCTTGGTGACCGGTCACGTTAATCCTCTGACCTGTCAGGCCCATTCTAAAAATCAAATTTTGAGGGAGAAAGGGGAACTCAAGGGACCTCTTTTCATAATCCCTGATTCAATCTCGAAATCCCTTATCAGCCATTGTTAAACTAGGAAGCTCCACACCTTCATCTTCAGTACCATCGATCTCAACAAGCCCCTTCATCCAGAAGCCCTAATTCAGAGGACAATTGCCCGAACCAAGGTAACAATTATCAATTCAAATTTTGTGATTAGGGGTTGGGTGCCCTTGTTTTAAGTTGGATCTATTTTGAACTGTTAAACCATTGTGCGTGGCCTTTTGAAATTTGTTCATACATGCATAAGCTCTGCAAATTTCTACTGAATGTTGGGATACGAGTTCGAATTTGTTATAATAGCCTTGTTTTCTGAGTTTGTTCTGCATTGTTGTATTGGAACCCATTCTTGAACATAATATTGTTGAAGTAATTGATCACCACTCCTGTCACTTTGTTGTGTACGGACCCTAACCCTACAATGCCTCACCGTAAAAGTCTAGCTCACAAACCAAAACTTGGGGATAAGCGGAAAAAAAGTGCAGGGCCCAGTGGACACCCATCCAAGAAACCTAAAATGGGGTCATCGACCCCGCAATGCGTACCATTCGGAACAACAACTTGAGACAATTTCTTCAACCATTTGAGGGGTATTCAAGTGGAATAGTCAAGGAATTTTACAAAACTATGAAAATCAAGAATGAAAGGACACCTGGGGTTTGGATTGAGGTGACAATGAGAGGAGAAAAAGTTGCAATCACGCCGACCCTTGTTCACCAATACTTAGGTTGTGAGACATCTCCACTTGGGACCATTGTGATCCCATGTGAGATAGTATTTGAGGCTGAGTTCGACAATAGGTCATACGCCCCAAGATTGGTGGAGGATGTTGAGGGGTTTGATGGGAAGTTTACAATGGGAAAATTGACGGATGAGTGTCGTATGCTAAACAAGGTAATCCACTACAACCTTTACCCACTTAGGAGTGAAAAAGAATTGAAACAAAAAGGAATCCGTCTCCTACACGTGTTGAAGAACGTTCAACATTTTGAAGAATTCATTATTAATGAGATGGATTGGCTTAGGAACGAGCCTAAGCCACATTTCTCAATTTGGTCACCCGGTTGTGTAGGGATGCCAGAGTTCAGTTGTTGCCGAAGGAAAGTCTTACTCAAGCAAAATCTGGACCAATTACCAAGGCATCTGATTCCAAATCTCCTACAACATCCAAGAAGAGTACACCGAAGAAATCTATTCTTACACCACCACCACCACCACATATACCACCTCCATCACCGACTGGATCTTCTATACCACCTCCTCTCCATACACCACCACCACCTACTAATTCTCACCCCACTACACTAGTGCTAGCAGCCACATCCAACGCACCACTTGGCCTTTAACAAGGAATCGGTTCAGGACTCTCAAGCAATGGCTCACCTATTAGCCACAATTATGCACAATTAGGCAACTATTGGTGCCAAGAGTGATGAAGAGAGAAAGGAGAATGCAACCTTTCGAGACAAAGTGTGGGCGAAACTAGAGGAGTTTGGGGCTGAGCAGGGGATGATCTGACAGATGTTACAGTTTCTTTTGTTTGGAAAGGATGGGGAGGACTAGAGACAACACTGAGGGATAATGGCAATGGGAAAGGTGTAGTTAGAGCATCGAGTTCTACACCGAAAGATTTGGAGCCTTAGGGATGGGTTGACAGAGGAGTATTTCTATTTTTTGATACAACTACATGTGATATAGTTTGAGTTTTGACACATTGATACAATTTTAGTTTTGATACTGTGATAGATAGTATGATCCTTTGTTGTTGTTCTGAATTTTGCTGATTGATCGGTACACTTGCACATTTGGGATATTTGGATTTTGAAATTTCATGACGTATGGGGATGTGTAGTTTTGCATAACGGTAGTTGTGGTTATTGTCTTTGTTAGAATTGTGTTGTTTTTTATTGGTGGCAGCGGCTAGGTAGTTATCCATTAGCCAAATTACAGCCGTCACCAACTTCATTTAGGAATTTTTCTTGAACAACCCAAGGTTGTTATAAGTCCAAAATGTGTGACTTGAATTTGGCATGATTGTTGCATTGTGTTTGCATGAGCTGGAAAGGAATATTCCTTTGGCTATATTTCGTATCGCATCTGATTACCTTTCGTATTAAAAAAAAAAATATTGTGTGGGCACTAAAGAATAGCCATGAGTTTGATCCAATTTCTTTTTGAGAGTTCCGGTGAGGCTTGCAGTCGAAATTGCATAGGTTGTGATAAGCATGCACTCGTTAAACACGTGATGTTTTGGAATGGTTCAATGCTAAAATGGATAATTTGTTTGACAGCGTACCTAATCTTAATAGCATCACACACTCGAATTCCCATAGTGCTCAACTGATGGAGTCTTGTGATTAATACAAGGGAGGTCGTACTCATCATTGAATATTTTTAAAGATAGTTGTTGTTGAAAGGGCTTCGTGTCTTTGTTGCTAGGGACTAGCAACCCTCAAGCTGGGGTGTGTGTTGAGACCGTAATACGCCTGGTGTAGTGGCTCAACGTGTCCTTATTATGCATACATGCAGTACTTAATCATCATTTTTATCGAGTAATGCACGATTGGTAGCTTTTGCCCAATTGTAGGTTTTTAGTGATTAAATAAGGTGTTGGATGATGAAATTGCGATATCCGAATACCCGGAAGAGGTCCCAACACCCAAGGAATGATGAAAGTGAGATTGGAAGGAGTGCCAAGTTTGAAGAAAACTCAAAGAAAGATGGAGAAAATCAAAAGAGAAGAAAATTCCATGATGGCATGAACCTGACCTGATCATTAGGTCAGACCATTAGGTCAGGCCAAGCCTAACTGGTCAGTAGCCAACACTTAGGTTGCATGGACTCAGTAGTTAGGACACGAGGACTCAGCAAACAAGTCATGTAGGAAAGAAATCTAGTCAGGCCAATCTTGACTAGTACATCATCCAGTCAGGCAAAATGCAAATCCTGACCTGATCATCAAGTCAGGCCATCAAGTTAGGCATTGAAGAAGAGAACATATAATTTCAACAGCTTCAGGTGGCCGGTCAGGGGTGAAGCCTAACCAGTCAAGCTTTGCATGTCAAGCAGATTTTCAGAATCTTTTCAGAATCTTTTTATTTACTTTATTTTAATTCTGTAATTAGTTGTTTTATTGTTTTAGGATAGTTATTCCTTATTTTTCTCCTAAGTTTCTTCTATTTAAGGATCTAGGAGGCTATTCATTAAGAATCTAGTCTTTTAGCGATAGTTTTCTCTTAGATTTTATGCTTCTAGCCATAAATTTCCAGCAATTTATTACTTTATTGTTTCAAACTTTATTTAATCTAGTCAAGTTTCGATTCAAGCTTTTGGTAAGATTGTTGGGGTTTAATTTATTCTTTGAATTTGGTAAGATGTTTTCAATTTATTATTCAATTTTTATTTTTAATATTATAGGCTAAATTTTTTAGGCAAGATCCAAGGATGAATTTCATCCTATGATCTATGGTCTCAACATCTTTTCATATTTTTCATTGTTTATTCAAACTGATTCAACTTCTCAATTTTTGAACCAAACATGGAGTGTTAAACTTTTTATCAGTTGTCGCCATTGATTTGATACAATTGATACTTGGGTCGATATCCTTCTACGATTTGATTTATTATTTCTAAACGAGAATTAGTCTCTGAATATATCTTTAGAATCAAATTATTCTCATCGATAGATATTTCGATCAATATTCTTTGTCCTGAATCATTGATTGAGTTATAAAATAAGAATATATTGTTACCTGAATCTAGGATAGAATTATTCTAAGGATTTGGCATACTTTTCTTAATCAGTTCATTTCCTATTTAGTTTAATTGAAGTCTTCGATCATAAATCAAACAAAATCAAAGGTTAGTGTGTGAAATGTTACAACTATAAGTTCCAATGACAACCTTCAAACTGTTACTCGTTGATCGATACTATGTCCAGCTGCTTTATTGGTTTCTACATTCTTGAGGCAAGAATCAATTTCATATGAAATACTAATTTGGCCGGTGCATTAGCGACACTCTTTTGCCTGTCGATCACAGTGTCTCACCCAAGGCACACTACAACAAAATTAGTTTATAATAACGAAACAATTTTGTAGCAAAAGCTACATTTTTTGTCGTTAACTGATTAGGCAACGAAATTTTTCGTCATAAACTTTTGTAGCCTATACTTTCATGCAAAAAAGTCTTAGTGACGAAAAATAATTTTTCTCGCCTAATATGCTCTATTGGCGACAAAATATTTGGTCACCAATAGAATATATTCGACGAGTAATTATTTCGTCGCCAATATTAGATTTTAGAGACTAAATATTTTGTCACCAAAAAATACATATTCGGAGAGGAATTTTTTCGTCGCCAATATCTGCTTTTGGAGACGAAATATTTTGTCTCTACCCATAATCATTTCGCAAGAAACTTATTTTCGTCATTAGTAATTAGATTTGGCGATGAATTTTTTGGTCACTAAATGAATTTCAAATGCAAAAAAATGCACTAAAAATACTCTCACACACCACTTTCTTTTCTTCCCAAGTTTCGTACCTTAGACTTTCCACCCAACCAACACCTTATGCACACCCCCACTAACTACTGCACCAACCATAATGTTCATAAGTCTTTTTTACAATATTTAATATATAACATATGTTTAATATTTTTTTCTTTAAAAAAATCGATGTTACACAATTTGTTTTCTCTCTCTTCCCCCTCTCTATCACCCCTTTTCTCCTTTCTCCTTTCTCTTCTCTCTCTCTCTCTCATTTCTATCTTTTGCTCTCTCTCTTTCTCACTATCCTATACCTATCTATCTCATTTCTCATCATCTTCCCCATCTATCTCCTTTCTCTCTATCTCTCCCCCTTTTTGTCTATGCTAAACCCTAAACCTCTCTCTCTCTCTCTCTCTCTCTCTCTCTCACTATCCTAAATATATCTCTCCAATTTCTTTCTTTCTCTCTCACCCCTTTTTTTCTCCTCTCCTCTCCTCTCTGTAGATCTCTCTCTCGCTCTCTCTCTCCTCTTTCTCTCTATCTAAAATCCAATACCCTAAACTTTAAACACATCTCTAAGCTACCTCTTTATTCACTCTCTCTACCTCTCCTCTTTCTCTCTCCTCTCCCTCTCTATCCTAAATTTTGAAGCCAAAAACCTATATATCTCTCGCTCCCATCCCTCTTTTTCTCCACCCTCTCTTCCATTTCTCTCCCCCTCTCTCTCACCCTCCTTCTCTCTCTATCTTTCATCCCTTTTTTCTCTATCCAAAATGTATCCAAAATTCTAAATTTATCTCCAATCTATCTCTTTCTTAACTCTCTCTACCTCTCCCCTTTTTGTCTTATCTCTCTCTCTCTCTCTCTCTCTTCTATTAGTATCAATTTGTAGTTGTACCAATTGAACACGCATATATACGCATTTATATATATTTATATATAATCCCTATATATAGGGGAGGGGATATTATATATATGTATATGTATATATATATATATATCTGTGTGTGTGTGTGTGTGTATATAGGGGAGGAGATAGCAAATAAATATATATTTTATGAGAAAATAAGAAATATATTATTTATTTATATCCCTTATATATATAAAGGGGATGGTTATATCCCTTTTAATAAAGGGGTTGGTTTGAAGATATATATAATATATACATAAATAGGGAATATAATATATTTTTGGCAACAAAATTTATCTTTATGTTAGCAACGAAATTATATTTTTCGTCTTCAAATAGGTACTTTTTGCAAGAAAAATAATAGTTCCTGGCCAAAAATATGTCGTTCGGCGACGAATTTTTTTTTCTCGCCGAATTACATATTTGGTGAGGAAAATAATTTTTTTTCACCAAATGACATATTTAGAGACGAAAAATATAATTTTGTTGTTAATAGAGTACATTTGGCGAGAAAAATAATTTACGCTTAATTGTGTTAAAAAAGGCGACAATTTTTTTTTTCGTTGCCATATATACCCATTTGGTGACAAAATTAAATTTCGTCTTCCAATTTTGTCGTCATATATATTTTTGTTGTAGTGGTAAAGAATTGTAGAAGTAGATGGGCCTGGCAGTAGAGATTTACCAGCCAGTCCTTGGACCGATGCCGACCATTCTTCCACCTCATAAGGAAGAAGACAAAGTTTGAATGGAACTAGGAGTGTGATCAAGGTGTGGAGGATTTGAAGCACTACCTCTCTTGTGCACCATATCAGGGGAAGCCTCATCTTCTATTTAGTAGTATCAGATTATGTAGGGAGAGTGGCATCACTCTGAGAAGAAGAGAAGATCAAGCTGCTAATCTACTACATTAGCAAACACAAATCAATGCGGAGATTAGATACTTTCCCCTAGATAAACTTGCTTCGACATTACTAGTTGCCTCTAGGAAGTTGCAGCACTATTTCCTGGCCCACGCTGTTATAGTTACACCATCCAACCATTGATGGCAGCAATGCAAAAAGAAAACATGAAGGGAAGAATATCAAAATGGGCTATAGAGCTTGGGCAACACGAAATCAAATACATACCCAAAATAATCATGAAAGGCCAAGTACTGGCCAACTTTATTAACGATTTTACCCAAATAGAAGCACTTGAACAAGCACACATTGATTAGATTCCTATCACGCCAAATCACATAGATTTAAGAAATACATTAGCTAAATAAGCAAGCGATGAGAAAGCTGAGGAGCTGAGTCCCCAGTGGAGTATGTACTGCGATGAGTCATCAAGCACTCAAGGATCAGGATGGTTTTAACCATAGCAGAGGGGGAAATTATTAAACATCCTATTACTTTAGGGCTTCAAGCATCAAACAACAAAGCTGTGTACAAAGCTATTATCACAGGGCTTAACGATGCCATAACTTGGGGGCAAAGCTAATTACCATTCATTGTGATAGCCATCTGATCGTCAAGCAAGTGGAGGGAGAATATGAGGCGAGAAACAGTTGGATGGTGACCTTTTCCCAACTAGCTAGAAGGATGCTCAATGAGTTGGGACATGTAACAAACTACTAGGTCGTTAGAGAGTAGAACCATCATGTTGATGCTTGGGCCTATCTGGCCTCAGCCTTACGAGCATAATTAAGACTAAGTATCCCAATCATTTACTAGCCAAGAGTGTCCACAGAAGAAGAGTACAACATGTCTTGTCATAAGTAGTGAGGGGATGTCTGGTTGACTCGATCATCAGCTACCTGAAGGAAGGCACATTACCAAAAGATGGCAAAGTCGCCCACAAGCTAAGGCAACAGGTGGCAAGATTTTGGCTGAACCCCAAAGGAAAACTCTATTGCAGGTCATTCACATGACCATACTTGCGTTGCGTCCGACTAGAGGAGGGTGAACCCTTGAAAAAGAAATCAAAAATTGTGAAAATTAAGAAATGAAGGACAAGCAGAAAAGTCATATGGTCAATCAGTTTCTTACCAAAGATAGGAGAGATCGAGTGGCGACTCATGGGCAAAAAGAAGATCTAGAAAAATCTAGGGCTGGTGGAGAATCTGGTTAACAAGATAATCGAAAACCTTTGGCTTGCAAAGAAGATCACGAGGGTTCTTGGAATCTTTGAGGGTTATTGAGAACAAGAGTTTAGAAGTTTTGTAGAGCAAGAGATGGCATAAAGGGTGAGACTTGGAGGGATTCCCCTATTTGTAAGGATGGACAATGAGAATCCATAGAGACGCTAGTTTGAAAAGCTCGCGGGAGAAACAAGGTGACGTGACAATCAACCACTATGGCATGGCACATGGCACTACATTTAATCGAAAAGATGCTTTGTGTGCCTCTGTGGACCACACATGCTGCCTGTCCTTTCGTTTGACAATGGTTAGGTAGGGGAGCGTACGTGTCGCTATACCACATAGATAATGACAAACACGCTCGTACGAGAGCCACCATCACTCACCTCTTCAATCTTCAAGGTGATCCATCATTTTGGTTCAGCATCTAAGTCACCGATTTAGCAATCAAAGTCAACTCTACATTAGCCAAGGCGACGAAGAGTTGAAGGGCTAATGTAGTGGGGTTTTGCAGTTTGATCCATGCACCACTTTGGTTTGTAATTATGTTTTGAAATTTTAGAATTTCATTTGAAATTTCACGAGTTGTAGTACTTCTAATCGCCTTTCTCACATTTTCTTTTGCATTTTGTAGTTTTAGCAGTTTTACTCCTTGTCCCCTTGTCTTTCTTTGTTACTGATTCTACCCGTGTGACCGAGATTGACAGCGTGTTTAGTGTTGTCCCCTTGCTTGGGCAGTTGTTGTTTGTTTAGCTTTTGTTTTGAGTATGATTTAGGCACCAGAGTTGCTTGGTGAGTGGTTGCTAACTGAACCTACTTGGCTGGAGACATTTAGGTTTGATTTGTCTGGCAACTAAGACCACTCAACCAAAGACCTCTTGGTTTGATTCGCCCGACAGCTAAAATCGCTCAGTTGTAGACCTCTTCGGTATGCTACAATCGACAACTGAAAATGCTCAGCCGAAGACCCCTTAGGTATGATCCGACTGGCAACTGAAATTGCTCAATCAGAGACCTCTTGGATTTGATTCGACTGACAACTAAAATCGCTTTGCCGGAGACCTATTGGGTCAGATCCGATTGGCCACTGAAATCACTCAACCGAAGACCTCTTGGGTCCAATCTGATCAGCAACTAAAATTGCTTAGCCGGGACCTCTTGGGTCTAATCTGACCAAAAATTGAGAACGCTCCACTCGAGACATCTTGGGTCTAATTTGCTCGGTTAGAGGTCTGATCCACCCAACAACAAAATCTGCATAAATGCCGCTTCTTGCATTTTCTATTTGAAAAGAATCATCAAAGAAAAATATTTGTTGATAGTGTCAAGGTTTACCAGAATTTTATTGATACATAGCAAAGGCATAGCTTTGAAAAAAAATAGCAAAAATGAATAAGAAGTGAAAAGACGACAAAGGATATGTTGGGATGTCTAGCTTGCTCTGGCTCGCTTATTCCCCTTCTGCCTGTCATCCCTTAAGGGTGACCATATAGCACTCCCTGGCGGTCACCTGGTCTCTCTTATGTTCTCCACTTCCATTTCAAGTGGGGAATTTTACCATCAGGTGGTAGGTTGAAGTGACTGCTTTCATGCAATTAAGGACAGTTCATCCCAATATGGTGTTATACGCCAAAGGATAGTTTACTACCAGGAATCTTATTATCTTTTTCTTGCTTCGGAGCGGTATTGAGGGTGACCGACAGATCTATTGAGCCTTGAGGGTAAAACTGTTCTACAAAGAACCCTACCAGTGGCGAGTGCACCAGTTGCAACCTGTCCATTCCTAAGCCCATTTCTTTGTAAGCCACTATGAAGAGGATGTCGGCTGAGTTCCATTGTCCATTAGTTCTCTACTGGTCAAATAGCTTTTGCCCACCATAATGATGACCAGTGGGTCATCTTGGGGTTGTTGGATTCCCCCAGTGTGTTTTCCAAAGACATTAATGAGCTGTTCTTCTGTCTTCCTATGTTTCGAGGGCCTTATCATTAGTATCTCTAATCCCTTCTGTGTTCTTAACCTTCTTATGTGGGATTTTAGGGAGGAATTAGACTCACCCCTTTGGCGAATCCCGCCGATATCATCCTAATTTTTCCGGTCGGCTAGATAGGATCTAGCTCTCGACCCTGGTCCCACTCATCCTTGTGCTCGACATGTCTCTCTTGTTGAGCTTCACACTACTCGCCCCTTTTCCGTTGTCCTACTACAAACTGTTTTAGCTTCCCCTATGCACTAGTTTCTCAATTTGTTGCTTTAGGTTGAAGCACTCAGTAGTGTTGTGGCCATGATTTTGATGAAAGGGGTAGCACTTCCTCTCATCCCTATTGGTTGGATCTGATTATGTTTCTTAGGCCATCGATTTCTCGTTTGTTAGCTATGTGTGGCAAGACTTGTTCTAGTGGAGCAATCAGTGGGGTAAGCCTTTCAAACCCCTCTGTGATCCTTTTTCTCTCTTCCTGCTATCTTCTTGCTTGCTCTTTTCGACTAGGCTATGTTGTTATTTCTAGCCGAGGCCTCATCCTTTCAACTTCTTCCACATGTCTACTACGCGCATCCATGGCGTCCTCATTGTTCCTGTGCTGCTGGGATCTCATAAATAGTTTTGCCATGCTTCTCAATTGCTCTCTGAGAGGTGGTAAAACAATCGGGTTGCCCAGAGCCCTCCCATGAAGGCTGTAAGGGTGATCTCAGCATCGACCTTGTTGATATGGAGGGCCTCGTCATTGAAGTGTTGCATGTAGTTCCGTAGTGACTCCTCCTAGTGTTACTTGACGTTCAGTAGATATGTAACTGGGTAGTGAGCGCATTGCTTGCTGTAGAAGTGTTTGATGAATTGGTGACTCAGTTGGTCCAACATGCCTATGGATCTAGTTTTGAGCTTACCAAACCATGCCTAAGCAGGGCCTTTCAGTGTGGTGGGAAAGACTTGACACATGAATTTTTCAGGCACTACATGGAGGACCATGAAGGCCTTGTACGTCTCCAAATGGTCTAAAGGGTCTCCAGATCCATCAAACAACTCCATATGGGGAGTGTTGAACTTTGGGAGAAGGGCGTGGGCCATTACGGCCTTTGTGAATGATAGGCTTGCCTTGGTTACCTGTCGTCCCTGCTGTCCTGTCCCTTTTCCTCCATATGCTTCATGATGCCCTCAAGCTTCTCCTAGAGCTTTTGTATCTTTGCTACTTCTACATTGGAGTCTTTTGTATGGAAAGTTCCATCCAGTGCTGGTGGGCCATTTCTTTCTCCCCTAGTAGGGTACTAATCTCTTTCTCTGGGAGCCATCTGCTGAGCCCTTGGTTCTCAGGCTCTTTCTTGGGGACTTCTGCTGTCAAGGCGCCAGGTGGTGGTGGAGTCCTCATGCATAATTTTTGCACTTGTGTCTGGTTATGCTCTACTGGAGATGCCATTAGTTGGGTAAGATTCTACACCTGTATTTCCAGCGGGTTTGGATTATGTGGGCTGTTAACCCTTTGTCCCCCATTGCGAGAGGCACTACCCCGCTGCCTTTCTCCAGTTATTTATCTGGTGGTCACCATCATCTCTGGTTGTTTGATCAGTTAAATTTATAGATAAGTGAAAGAATTGTTGTTTCAACAAACGATGCCAAACTGATGGTGTCAAAAAATATACGGCAACCTTCTGATCGGTTTTTGACCTCCTCGGCTCTTGCACACAAGTTTGTGAACGAGGGTGGTGGTCCGGCCGTGGACCCTTTGACGATTAAGTTGGACTTGGATTTTGGAGAAACAGAAAGATGTGTGGAATTAAAATTAGTACAAGTAGTTAATGCCTACCTTGATTCGTGATCGAGGATGGATAAATACCTTAAGAGGAGCGAAGAATCCCCGGCTAAATGACGTCGTCGATGTCGCCCTCACCTCGCTCTGGGTGATCCTCGTCTTGATTCTACGTGTGGCTTGTTTGGGTCCCTAGGAGAATCCATGGACGTTGTTCCTGAGATTTCATGAGCAGTTGGGGTCCGTAATTCCGCTTGATTGTTTTTCAGTCGACTTAGGGCTTAGCCTGCACCTTGTCGATGCCCAACCAAATCTAGGCTCATCAGTGGCAAAAATGCTCAATGAGGGTTGGGAGCATAAGAAGAATTAATATATTTGTGTTAGGCTGAGAATTTGAGTATAGGCATGGATGTCACAAAACAAAGTTGGTACTTTAGGGGCCAGTCAAAGAAGATGCAAAGAGGGAATATGAGGACACTCGAGCTGAGGCGGAGGAGAAGAAATACAATGAAGGTTTTAAAGTTGCCAAGGGTATGTACGTCTTCATTGCATTAGTTTTTGAGAATATAAGGTACCATCACAGTTGGCGGGACGCTTGTGCTGAGCTAGGCTAGCCTGTGTTGCATGTGTATTTTAAGAAGTTAAATCTCCCTTAGCCTGGTTGCATGCACATTGATTATGATAGTGAAGAGGAGAATGGGGAGGCTAGGTAGAGAATATCTTTTCCTTTTTGTAAGAAATGTTGATAGATTTTCTATTTTCTATATCTTTGAGGGCTTTGTTCTTTGTACAGATTAAAAATTATATCCTTTGTAGGCCATTAATGAATGGAGCTTTCAGTTCTAGTTTTTGTGCAACTTTGGCGTTTAGTTTGCACTTCATGTGAATTTAATGTTTAAGGCACTAAGCGTTGATTGAACAGAGTTTGTTTGGCATCTCGTGTCGAGCTCTCTGTCACGCCCTCAATTTCAGTACACTTTAAAACATAGTTAAATGATAAATGAATCCTTACAACCTACTTAAACCATTCTCAAAGATAGTCTTTGCAAATTATATCATTGAGAGTCATAACATAAAGTTATAAATAGGCCATCACAACTCGAAAAGGGCATTTGCAATGTTAAAAGTTCAAAAGATTTCATCTTGAGTTACATACTCAAAAGGGAGTTATGTTACATCTTCCAAAAGTAAAAAGTCCAAAGATGCACACATTCAAGAATGCAATGCTCACCATCCTATCGCTTTGGATTTGTACTTGAAATGAAATACGAGATGAGCTACAAGCCCAATAGGAACATTTATATCCATATGTATACATATATCATGAGTATGACATGATATGATGCATCTATCCATTTCAGCAGTTGAAATAGGCAAAACCAAGTACACAGCTAATGGAGGAATAAAATGAATACATGAGAAACTAGACAAACATAATATCAACTTCTTCATCAAAACCCTATTCTCATCAATTATCTCATAGTTCTTATCATACCATCATTGACAAGGATTTCATTGTCACTTCCTGGCACTTTTCCGGGGGTCTAGTATATTCTTAGCATTTTTGAAGGAGTCTAGTACGTTCCTAGCATTCCTGAAGGAGTCTAGTTCATTCCTAACATTCCCGAGGAAGTCTAGTTCTTTTGACGCGGCGTGATCATCACTTCACGGATTATCATTCATCATGTCACGACATAGCACTTCCATTAATTATCATCAACAATTTTATAAAGCACTAAACAAGTATATGTACTCATAATCATGATTTAATGTTATAAACAAGGGCACAAAACCATAACCAAACTAATCCAAGAAGAACATAAAAATTTCCCAAGGCTTGCATAGCCACTCGAGTGAGACGATGAGCGACCAAACTTCCAATAAGGATCGCAGGACAAGTCACTAGACAATCGCTGGAGCGACTCTGGATTTTCAAATATTGCTCTAGCGAGATGAAGGCTGCTCGAGCAACCTTACCATTTTTTGGGTTTTGCAGAATCGTGATGAACTCGAACCAAAACAAATTTCTATCCCAATACCACTAAATCAAGCATATCAACAACCAATAACACTTATTAGCACATAAAGGAGGTAAAATATCCCTACCTCAAGGTCTAGAAAGTGGATTTGAAGCTTCCAAAGGAATGCTCCAACTCTCCAATGGTGGTAAGCTCCAAGTGTTGATCTGCGGATGATTTCACATGGTCAAGCTTCGGGTATCTACCATGGATGAGAAGATGATGGAGATCCTAGAAGGAACTTTGGAGGTTTGATCAAGAATCCATGGTTAGAGTTTTGAGAGAAGGAAGAGAGCTAGAGAGAGAGGGGGGGTTATACTATGAGAGATAATATGCAAATGGGGCTCTTGCTCTTAACCAAAATCTTATGGAAATTAAAAGGGCTACCAAAATGACTTCAATGCCCCTTCTTACATTAAAATGCACAAAACAAGCTTCTACGGTCAAAGCCCTAACTCACTCGAGCCTAAATTGAATATTCTACAACAATAACACGCACAAAATAACATCTTGAACATTAATTTAAAAACAAAATTTTTTCAGGTCCTCACACTCTCTATTCATTACATGGTGATAGGTACTAGGTGCCAACTTCCTAGAGTTCATTTGAAATGAATACTGCTCCCCTGGCATCTGATGTAGATCCCTCTGCTTGTTGCAAGGTGGAGAGGCACAAGGCGATGGCTTCTTGGAGTTCATTGAAAACGAATGATGGTCCCTTGGCATCTAATGCCAAGCATTCTACTCATCGCATGGTGGAGAGGCACTAAGTGCTGACTTCCTAGAGTTCATTTAAAATGAACACTGCTCCCTTAGAATTTGGTGCTGAGCCCTTTGCTCATTGCAAGGTAGAGAGGCACCTGGTACCGACTTCCTCAAGTTTTTTTTAAAAGAACATTTCTTCCTTGGCATTTGGTGCCAAACCCTCTGCTCATCCGAGGGTGGAGAAGCACTAGCTACTGGCATCTGAAACGAATGTTACTCCATTGGCATTTGGCGCTCTGCTCATCATAGGGTGGAGAGACACTAGGTTTCGACTTCTAAAGTTTGCTTGAAATGAATGATGGTCCCTTGGCATCTAGTGCTAAGTGAGCCCTTTACTCATTGCAAGGCGGAGAGGTGGCGACTTTTGAAGTTTTTTTAAACGAATATTGCTCCCTTGGCATCTGGTGTCGAGCGAGCCCTCTACTCGAATGTTGCATGGGGTTTATTTGGTGCTTCTGCTCACCGTTGGTCCTAGGTGATGGCTCCTACACTTGTCATAGGGCCAAAGACATTAGCCCTATAATACGTAGTGACAAAACATGTAGCATTGAGCCGCACAGAGCATTGGTGTCCTGTCACTTGTCATAGAGCTAAAGATGTTAGCCGTGTAGTACATAGCGTCAAAGCACATAGCACTAAGGCATAGGGCACTTGCATCCTGTCACTTGTAACAGAGCCCAAGACATTAGTCACCTCGTTCATGTAATCCCTATTCATCACCATGAAGTACCGAGGAATTACCAGGAGCGGTATATCCTCCTTAAGAATGGGCTGGAACTATACTCCTCTTGGGATACCCCTCGCAGCTCTAGGCGCTCTCATCTCCTGTGGCACCTCTCCAGCCTCTCTAGTAGCATGCTCAACCCCAGCACTCCTCTCAGCCTTTGCATTGGCCTTCACATCTGGCTTAGCACCCTCCATAGTATTGAGATCCTGGTTAGCGTGATGAACTCTCTGCATGTCGAGGGACCTCCCTAAAAACTATGTTGCATAGGCAGCATAGTCTCCCTCTCGGTCAATAAGAGCATCAGTACTAACTAGCTAGGTGAGGCCACGTCAAAGGCCGGCTAAGAGAACCTCTCTCCCAAATACCATTGATGCCTATAAGGGCACTCCTACACGACCATGCTTTAAGTCAGCTCCTGGCTCTGCACCAAGTAGTCAGCCTCTAAGCCTCCCCGCAACCCCCATCTCACCTGTAATAGTCCGAAAAGGGTACTGAATGGGAAACAAAAAAGTACAAAGTATAAATAGCAAATACAAGGGCATGTAAGATAGATAAAGAAATAGATAATACATGACACGGAGTCAGGGTATCCAAGAAATTTTGGAAGCCATCTCAGGATTGGAGCTGATTAGTCCCCCTATATGGTCGAGCCCATCGAAGAATCCAGTGTAGCACTCTCTGATTGGGGTGGATATTGCGAGGCTCGCCCATTTCCAAGATCTCGTAACCCCAGTACTGTCTAGAAGAGCAATTATCAAAATACAATGTGAATTGAAAGCCAACAAAAAAATACAAATACAAATTATATCATACCTCGAGGCAGCTTCAGAAACCTATAACACTATCGCGCACCTCTTTTGAAATGGCTCCCAAAAAACAATAGAGGGTGGCTAGTAGGACCCCACCGTGGTTGTCCTCGGGGCAACAACAAAATCCTAGAGAGCAAGAAGGTAAGACAAGTGGACAATATTTTCCATGTAGGAGAACATGGTGGCCAGAAGAAGTACAACAGAAAAGTCCTAACAGCATGGGTGTAGCACTTTGGAGCGTCCATCTCGTAGTGCCCATAATGCTCAATGAACTAGGAGTTCAGACCATCCAAGCCTCGTGAGGAGGTATATTACTAACGAGGAATCTCATAGCCTCAGGATCCATGTGCAAGCCAGAGTCAAAGGGAATGGGATAGCTACCCACCCGCAAGCATGTCAGTGCAGCAATGTCAAGAGGCATCATAGTCACATCTATGTATGAAAAGTGGGAAGAGTTGCTCGTGTCCAACCACCTCTCAAACAAGGTTATCACCGTCATGTGGTCTCCCTTGGTCCCAATTAGCAACAGAATGAGGTATTGAAAACTGATCTGAACTTGGTCGAAATTGGTACTCTCATGATATGTTGAGAGAAGAGGGTTTGTGTTCTCTCATCCTCAGACTTTCTCTTTCTCCTAGACTTTCTTCGAATGTGTGATTCCATCCTCTACCTTGTTCCCTCTTTCTTGTGATGTCCTCGTGGCTCGAAACTCCCTTCATCCTCAATGTACTCATAATTGACTTTTCGTTTGTGGTTGGTATCTTGACCCGCTTGGTTGATTTGTGGCCCTAAAATTCCTGCTTCGGGTAGCAGTGTCTTGGCCTTCCTCTGTGGTGTTTGTTATGGGGACGTCCCCAGGCTCGTTCTTTTGGCTCTCTTCCATGCGCTTTTTTTGCCTCTCTCTTTTCACATTGGGAGGCTACTTTGGCCTCTTCTATGTTCTTCCTGATGTGTCGGAGCTCTTTGCTCTATTTATCAAGGCGTGCTAGTAATGCTTCATTGAGTCTAACCGACTCTACTGGTGCTATCGCCTCTCCCGAGGGTGGGCTAGAAAACACAATTAAATTCCCTGGCCATCGCCTCTTTGGCCCTTTGTTGTGCGTCTTTGCGGGCGCCTGCATTGTTAAACTAGGTAGAAACATGTCTTATGATCTCGTTCATGGCAATTCTCATTTCTCAAGCTCTCATTGTAGCTGCCAATTATTGGGTATGAATTTATGGTACTCCCTCACGAGTCTTGGAGCTAAAAGAAAGTTGACTTGAGTTCGTTTCACCTGTTTTGCTATCCAGTAACCCTCACTGCACGTGAATAACTAGTCAGAAACATGTCGACCGATGGATAGAATGCCCTTCGATGGATAAGTAAGTACCGAAATGAGAGAAAGCTCGAAGAAAAGATGTTATGCTCAGCGCATATACGTATACGAAACAAATCGATAAAACAATGATTTACAGTGTGTTTTTGTATAAGGTGGCTAAATATGCTCTAAGTAATCAACCTGGTGTGAGTATTCCTAGTGATTGATCCATTTTTCAATGGTGTTCGCCCTTATATATAGGGGTCGGTTGAGTGTTGTGTTGTACTGTCCATGGTTCTATAAATGATCAGTTTCATTTTTTGTTTGAAACACTAAATTTTTTCTACGAAATTTGTATCCTATTTTCGTATTCTTTGCGTGGGAGAGAGATAAATGCAATAATTTTGATAGAATGCCAACGACCGGTATTTTTCTTCGACTGATGAGCCTTTCGACTTGGGAGACAGACGTCCGTATGATCTTCAACCACCCACAGTGAGGTGAAAGATTTATTTTAAGGGAATTGTGAATCCACATAACTCGGTTCAGTATTGTATCGTTTATGTTGTATTTTTATAGTTTATGATTGTTCTGTTCATTTTATGTATGTTCTATAATTTCAATTTCGATGATCAATTATCAATGGATGTATTCTTTTTTGAAATTTTTGAATATTTGTTTGCATAAATTTTCCCTACAAATAGTAATAGTTAGAGTGCAAAAAAATGTGTAGACTATGTGGTACAGTGGACAAAAATACTTATCGTTTGCATTTCTAAATAATTTGGCTTTTCTTTAGTTGCAACTAAAATAATTCACACGCACGCGCGAGAAAAAAAACTAGAAAATATCATAAACACTTCAATGCATATCTAACCGGCTAAACAATCAATAGAGGATTGATTTTCTAGTTTAATCGATCAAAGAAAATGCATTTGGTCGAATTTATAATATTTTGTCGTCAGACAAAGACTTCAAAATGTGAAGAGATTAAAGAATTTTCTTACCTTATGTTTTATCTTGTAATTTGACAAGTCTATTTCAAGTTTTCTCAAGTAGTTACAGTGTAGTTCATGTACTTATTCATAATTTTCAAAAAAGTTTATTTTCTTTTTTGGTCCTCACAAAATCCATCGGTTTCAAAATCAGCCTTAAAAATTTTGTAGTTTCAATTTCATACGTTTAAATCTTGACGGAATATATGTTACAAAAATCTACAAACACAAATATCCGAATACATTTTAAATTATTAAGTGGCTCACATATATCTAATAATTTTGAACAAAATTATATCTAAATGTGTCTGTATTTTTAGCATTACTCTGTATATTATCCTTTCCGTCCACCGAGAAAAGACAAACGCGTAATGGATGCCTAAGTGGTGCTAACATGTGCCCCCATGTTTATCCAAAAAAAAACAAAAAAACTTGGGCCCTCCCCAAAGAAAAAGAAGCCACCCAGCTGTGTTGCTAACACTTGGTAGTGGTGGTCCTGCCACTGACTCTGGGTACCAATTGGGATGATTATATCAATATCGCCATGCATTAATCTGATTGGGCAATTGAAAATCCTAAATATTTCCCTGATCCTCTTTGGTCAAGTGTGGTCTTCCACTTGTTTTTCCTTCTTTTTGCCTTTACAGCTGCTTGGGACTTGTTTGCCTGCGATTATGAGTGTGATCACCATACCTGGTGGAGCAACACTTGGTACAAACCCAATGGTAAAAGCAGTTGTCACATACGGTTAATATAAATGACCCAATGGTAAGCACAGTACCTGCAGCTGCTCCCTTACACGTCTTGCCTCACTCTTGCTTGTACTTGCATTACCCTTTGCAGGTCTTCCTGTTGTGTCTAATCCTTCCACAATTCTGGCGCACGATAGTGGTCCTCCTCCGCATTAGGGCTAGGTAAAACTCATGATGGCACTAGAGACTCCTAGCCTTTCCATATATAGAAAGAATAATTAATAGTATAAGTGACAGCTCACTCAACATACATATTCATCATTAATTTTTAACAAAATCATCCTTGAATAATTGACCTACAATCACACAAACTCTAGTCGGGTCGTCATTGTTTCGGTCAGCTCTGCCAAGTCGATTCCATCAATTGGACAGTCTTATAATACGTTAGATTAACTCACAAATAGGGATGTCTTATGTAGGGAGTGCACACAAGTATTTTCCTTCAGATGCAAAACCCTTGAGTCATTTGTATTGCATGACATGAATGGAGGTATTAATGGAGACTCTTAGATTGCATAACTAATTTGCGATTATCGAGAGACTCTTCAATGTCCCAATTCGTACACAGTCCTTCAAATTTCTAATAATCCCCAACATAAATGAATTTGGTGAATACTCTGACACAGAGTACAAGGTAGCCCGAAGAGAGAGCACATCGAATACTCCCTACATAGAACGTTCAGATTGTTTTTAGCCTTGAATCTTTCTTTGTGAAAGCTTATCAGATTTATTTATAAATCAGTGAACATGATATCTTGAACTATTTTGTTGTTTGCATAAACCCACACAATAGACTTCATATAGAAACTTCTTCTAACATAGTTCAATTTTCACTATTGTGTTCATGTTGTCCATAAAAATGCATCCTCGTTCTGTAAGTGTTTTAAGAATTTTATCTTCTCAAATTCTTATTGAAGTGACTCCACTTTATACTCCACTAGGAATTCCAATTTTTCAACACATAAGATCATTAAAAGCAAATGCTTGTCCTTAACAATATCACTTATTCACCACAAGAAAGAGTAAGAGAATCAATCTCCTCAGTGATCTTCATAACCACGCACGATTAGGTTGTCTCTATAGGGACCTTGCCTTGTCCTGTAATTTAATTATTTGAGTTAATTAAGGTTTTTGAGGAATTGCGGGCAACACTATAATTTATGAAGGTTGGAAACTTTATGTGAGATTGAATGAGAACTTTAGAGTTAAAGTGTATTATGTCCTTGAATTATTATAAATCTACGTATTATCCATCATTAGAGTTTTGGTAGACTAGATATTCAACATTTAGAGAGAGAGAGAGAGAGAGAGAGAGAGAGTTTCCCTAGAACATGCAGAGCGTTTGATCAAAAGTGAGTATAAATCCTTCTAGATTCTTGAAGAACGCAACAAAAAACATCAAACCAGTATCTGAAGTAGAGATCGAGTCGGGTGTTAGTGTGTTTGCCAACAAATTGAGCAAATTGTGGTGCGCTAGGGCTTGGAGGATCGTCGGACTTAAGGTAGAATTTGCTGTAGACTTGAATTTGGGATAGTTTGTTATGTTCTGTATTGTATTTTGGGTGTTAATCTATCCAATATGTGATGTTCATTTCATTGTATTAAGGGTTGATTGGTGTTTGGTTTGCATTCAATATCGTTCATGAAAACCTACACTTGACCTGTAACACCCCATGTGTGGCACTGACCCAATAATTTATTGAAGCCTAATTACGTGGCCTAAAATACTTAAGCCCAAGTTACTAGTAATAGTATACATGACTCATTATATACTCAAGATTATCCATGTAGACTTTCGATGTGAAACAAGATGTCACAATCTCCCCACCTTTAAGACCTTGTGCCCTCACAAGAGGTTGAACAATAGAGTCACCACGACCTAATCCCGGGTCTGTTTCCTACTGATCAAATAAAGTCTCAACCCCACACTCGATCGTATACTCGGGTAGCTCTGATACCAAGTTATCACACCTCAAATTTTTAGGGTATGAAATAAGCAATGGAACAGTTGTCACACCCCAAACATCTAGGGTACGAAATAAGTAATAGAACAGTACAATAATCATAATAAAATCTCAACATGAACATAACTCTAATAAATAAATAAAACTCAAAGTGCTCTAGCCAACTATCACAATTGCCAAATAAATAATCTCTCCAAAACTAATATATGAAATTAAATAACGAGCCCACAATCCCTAAATAACTAAATAAACAATGTTTAAAAACCTTAACTATCTAAACATGATAACATCACTAAAACAGTAAATCCAACTAAGTATGCCAAACTATCTTCAAAAGTGGAATCTAAATTCTTGGTTCCAGGTCATTACCTGTAAATTATTAGTTTACAGAAAAAAATAAACCAGAACTCAAGTAGAAAGTCATACTGAAAACATTGACATATTGAGTAAAATATGCTTGTTTTAACAATATACTATGCAATTAATGATAATGTAAACAACTGAATAAATAACCAATGCTATTATGCTCAACATGCGACTTAAGCATAATTTCAACGGTCTTGCACCATTGGCAGCTCACATCGAAGACTCTATCATAGAGTTCACGGGCTACCCCGACCGTCGGGCCATCTCTTAACTCAGTAGTTTCACGGTCTTTCATTGAAGTAATCACAAAGACTCCAAGTCGAGTTCACGAGCTACTCCGACAGTTGGACCATCTCCTACTCGGTATCCGACATCTATGCATGCTCATATGTACTAACATTAACTATTTCAAACTTAAACAGTAGCCATAAAATGGATCGAAAGGTAAGAAATAGGCCGAAACTTAAAAATAGAACTTTCAATTTTTCAATAGATCGCTTAAGTAGCCAAAACAAGCTTACTGTCCAAACAGACTGCCAAGCGGCCTATAACTCGCTCGAGTAGCCTAAGTAACTTTCGAAAATCTGTTATGTTGAACAGACCTTTATTTTTACCTTCGTTTCTTCAATCTGACTATCCAATATGCTTGAAATCCCCACATAACATGCATGACTCGATCACACACAAAAAACAACGTAAAGACCATTGAAATAAACAAGATCTATGCAACAGTTCAACGTAAATCAACATGAAATCCTACCTTATTCAAATAAAACACAAAAAATACTTGTGTGATTGAGAACTCCTCGAATACTCTGCGTACTACGTTGATTTCGAGCTCTATACGAAGCTCTCAACGTCCTCCGCGACTTCGTAGTTGGTCTCATCACATGAATCCACAATTTAGGCACCCATTCTCCCTCCTCAAGCTATTAGGGAAGAGATCTCTTTTAGAAAAAGCTGTGTATTTTAATAAAATCAAAATTAGGATTTCTAAATCCTTTTATAATAAAAATTCGATTAATTACACTAACCCCGCTCAAGGCCCTAACACTCCCACATCGGGTCCCAATGTTCTAAACCATTAAAATAAGACCACAATTAAAATATTAAACTCAAAATCATGAATTCTCAAATACACCAAAAATAATAAAAACAAGAGGTTGAACCTCGATTCCTCACTATTAGGAATCGATTTCCGAGACCCAGGGATGAACACGTACAGATTATACAATAAAAAAATTTTGAAATCATACTAGGCGAAACTAGGATTCATAACTTCAAGATCTGTCAGGTTTGATCTCGGATGTCTTCACAGTTTGATCCTGATCGAACTTTGAACACGGTAGGAATGATCTCGCTCGCCTGACCTTGGGATCTTCTACCATAATCCTATTGCATCTTGATCACGTACCGAGTGTGGGCTTAAAGACGTGATCTCTTTGTCTTCACAAAATCTCACTCAATAATTCGAGTATCAAGTTGTATCTGACCTAGAAGGTATAGTGGTATATATATAGGCAACGAAAAGGACCCCTAGGAGAAATATGGGCTGGGCTTCCTATATAATTGGAGATTCCTAATCCAACCCGGATTAATTTTGAATTATATAAATTATAATTCATACCACTACAGAATTATAATTGCATTCCCCTCTCATATCTCAAAATTATATTTCGAGCTCCATGTTATTAAATGCTTATTTATCTCCCCACGTTAAGATTACAGATACCCATTGATTAAAATAAATTACTGAAAATTTATTTAATCAACATCTATAAAATTTCTTAAGACGTTCCACTTAACTTATTCGTGTTGTCGGATACTAATATCCACCTGCAGGGTTTGACAT
>JABCMJ010008746.1:0-21890 GCA_014822125.1 Arbutus unedo
ATGTTAAAGTGGATGTATTGAGCCATATTAATCTATAATTTAGTGCCCTCAACACAAGCTCACAAAGCTCTAGATATAAAAAATATTACTTGGTCGTTGTCAATCCATAACGGACTCCACCTTCCCTGGATCGACGAACACACCACTATGCGACACGACATTTTCCAAAAACTTGACTTTAGAAAGCCAAAACTCGCACTTACTAAGTTTAGCATACAAACAGTGCTCTTTTAAAAGTTCTACGACAATGGTTAAGTGGGATTGGTATTCTTCCTCAGTAGTCGAGTAGGCCAAAATGTCATCAACGAAGACCACCACAAAACGATTGAGATACTTGCGGAAGACACGGTTCATGAGATTCATGAAGGTTGCCGGTGTATTCGTCACTCCAAATGGCATCACCATGAACTCATAGTGCTTGTAACGTGTGTGAAAAGCTATCACCGGGATGTTGTCTTTCCGAACTCTCAACTAATGATATCCCAACCTTAAGTCAATTTTTGAAAAATACTTTGCTCCTTGGAGTTGGTCTAACAAATCGTCGATTCTTGGCATAGGATACTTGTTCTTCACGATTACATTGTTCAACTTACGATAGTCAATGCACAAACGCAACGAACCATCTTTCTTCTGTGCAAACAATGCTTATGCTCCCCACAGTGACGTACTAGGACGTATAAACCCCAAGTCTTGCAACTGCTGTAATTGGACTTTCAACTCTTTCAACTCAGCTGGTGCAAAACGATAAGATGACATGGAATAGGCGTAGTTCCGGGAAGTAAATCTATCGTAAATTCAATCTCTCTCTCTCCTCTCGACAAACTGAGTAACTCTTCCGGGAACACATCTGGGAAATCCCAAACCACGAACGGCAACTCACCACGAGCAGACACACCCTCATCCAAAATCAAACTGGCTAATAAGGCACAAATTGAATCTATCTCGTAAGGCCCATACAAATACGGCTCTAACGGCTCCTGATGTTTCTCAAAAAACTCAAAATGATCGCTATCGGGTGAACAAATATGTACTCGATGCTTGAAACAGTTAATGGTAGGATGATGAGTAGATAGCCAATCTATAACCAATATAAGGTCGAATCCCGACATACCCAACACAATGAAGTCATACACAAAGTGACGGTCAAGGATAACAAGTTCACAAGTTCTACAAATTTGGTCAAGGAGTGATCTCTCTCCAAGAGGTGTCTCAACTACTAACGGTGGATCTAGTCGATAGGTCTCTAACTCCAAAGCACGTAAAAATGATACAACAATAAATGAATGCAATGTTCCAGAATCAAACAATACTTTCGCAAAAGAATTGAACACAAGAAATGTACCTTTCACAACTGATGAGTTGGAGCCCTGAGAAGTAGAAGGAGTAATGGTAGATGTGATATTGAAAGCCCTTTCTTGCACAAGTTGCCATTGCACAAAACTGTCTCTTTGCCTAGAACCATGAGTAGGTGCCGAAGTAATAGCTCCTCTATCCATTTGTGAGCCCTAACCTAAAGTGGTCTGATGGAAATGGGGTTGTTGCTGTCGCTATGTACCCTTGAACTACTGCTGCCCCTATCCTTGCCTCGGGTGTTGCACTGAACCCGTGTCACTACGCACCCCTCCACCTTGAGGACAATTTATGAGATGTGATCCTCCTTCCCACAAGTATAGCAAACTTTGGGTGGCATTGGACACTGTGAACGAATATGACCTGTTTGGTTGCATCGAAAACAAATGGTCGTAGGTCTAGAAGTATTACCTCGCATGTCTGAAGAAATAGGTGACCTAAGATTCGATTGGCCCCTTGGAGACTGAAGCTGCTCCCTTTGTCGTTTATGCCCCTGACTCTCGGAACTCCAGAAGATGACGAATTCTACAAAACATGTCTTGGTTCCCAAACTCGTTGTGCCTCCCTAGGCAACTCTAGACTCCTAGCACACTCAATAATTTCAGTAAAATTCATCTTGTGCTGGCTCACTACAAGTCTCTTCACTAAGGACTGAAGACCTTTCTCAAAACGACGACACTTGCAATTCTCCATAGTCACTAGCTCTGGTGCGAAGCAGGATAAGTTCTAAAATTTTGCAGCATACTTTGACACTGTCATATTCCTTTGCTCTAACCTCTTAAACTCTATATGTAATGCTCACGATAAGATTCAGGAAATTATCGGTTCTCGAAGAGCACTTCAAAGTCAGCCCATGTCATGTCCTCTACATCTGGCTTGTCAACTCTAGCCATCCGGCTAGCAGCCCTTCATGCATCCTTCCTCACTTCAAGAATTGATTCCCACCATTCATTCGCTACTCCAGTCAATTGGCATGACATGATAGAGACTCGAAGGTCATCTCTACTATTCTCAAAGCCTTGAACAACTTACGGATATTGGAAAGCTAATGATTGGCCGCGAGAAAGTCACCACCCTCTCCATCGAACTGAGGAGGGTTAAGATGACGAAACTCTCTCATAGCATCGATCGCCCGATCACCAACATGAGCTCTAGCAGTCTGATTCGTCAAATTGGCCTCTATAAGCGCCGCTACAAACTCTATTGCGAATGCGCCCAGAATGGCTGGTGGTTCAACATTCTGTTCCACTTCTTCATTCACTTATTCCTCTTGAGGGATCTCCCCCCTCTATTGACTCACAGCATCATCTAACGGCATATCGCGATGACGACCCCAGCCTCGGCCTCGAGGTCCACCCAATCTCACCCTACGTCTTAGAGGCATAATTCTACAATAATAAAAACCACGCTACCAAAATCAAACAACTATTGCCATCATAAGACCAATGTCAATCGGGAATCCCTCACAAGGGTCGACAACCACAAATAATCCTATTTACATGCCATGCAATGCCAATGCATGTCATGCACACAAGTACACACTAATCGTGTCTAAATGCAACGAATTTAAACCCAATGAGATTAAAAACCTCCCCATAGTCTCTAGGTATTCTAACCTATGCTCTTATACTAAGTTGTCACGCCCTCAATTTTTAACATATTATTATTACAATTTATCATAGATAAACCCTCACGAATACTCAATAGATAACCCATAAGTTCTAGATCATTTTATCCATAAGATAACTTCAAAATCGAGTTTAAATGTGTTACATCAAAATGGGCATATTCCCGACCCAATACATACGCTAAATGAGAACATCAAAGTTTAAACGTTTACATTTCTTTTCAAATATAAGAAATAAATTGAAAACAAGTTACATCACATCTTTCAAAAGCTAGTACAAAGATGTTGGGTAACTCTAGCCAAAAGTCTTCAAAAGTCATGCATCACCATATGCACATCACGCATCACATGCTAAGTACTGGGACTGTACCTGAAAAAGATAGGGTGAACTCCAAAACTCAGTAGGAATGTCTATGCCAACATTACACAAGTATGATATGATATGACTTGTTATAACATTAAACCAGCGATAAGTGACATGAATACTTCCATATTCATCTCACAAGTCAAGGTTTCATTTTGTCAAGTTCATTAAATATTTCATCGTCTCGTATATTCCGTTCAAATCATTTGTCAATGATGGCACCTCACGTGAAGGTGGCCCAACAAGATGTGTCATTTTACTAGCACAATTCCTTTGGAAAGCTAGCGAAATTTCGTAACTAGCACCACTCCCTTAAGGAGGCTAGCATCGGTTCATATATCACTAGTGCAACTCCTATAGGAGGCTAAACCACTATTTAATTATCACCAGCACATCTCCTCACGGAGGCTAGACCACTACGTATTATGTCAAATGCATAAAAATCACAAATTCATAATGTAGACATTCCACAATTCGTAATTTTATGCCTTTTTAACAAATATCCATCATTTATGAAATCCATATCTATCAAAGACAACACATCATGTATCGCACTACAAGCCATAACCAACTCACCGACATCATATACAAAATAAGATTTAACTAAACACATAGTGAACCCAATCTTAAGAAAAAAAGGTAATCCAAACGAAAGATGGTGGTTAAGCATCGAAATCCAACATTATGACCACAAATTCAAAGAAAAACCCAATATAGAGAAATAATGAATGAAACCCTATCAATAATTGAAATGAAGAAATATGGGTCAATATATGCAGAATATCCATAGATCTAAGAGAAAACATCTCTACCTCAAGATTTGGTTCCAAGGTTTGAGTTTCAAGAGTTTGAGCAATAATAGTGGTGAAGAACTCCTAAGACTTTCCCTCAAGTGAAATTGATGCTTTCAAAATCAAAATATCAACTAATCTTGAGGTATCGGTAGTAGATCTTGAAGGAATTTGAAAGATTTGTATGAGAATTAAGGGTTTGGAGTGGAGGTTCGATGGGAAAGAAGACCCCAGAGACCCCTAGAGAGGGAGAGAGAAAGAGAAGAGCTTATTTGGGGAAAAGTGTACGTCTGCCAAAAAAAAACAAATCTGGCCCTTTTTTAGAAAAAAAATCGCGCACAGCGGAAGCTGACCGGTCGGGTTTTGCTTCTGACTTAAAATTTTAAAATTTCTAGGTATAAATTTCAATCTTGATCAGAACACCTGACCAGTCAGGTTTGGTCACTTTCCAAAAATTTTAAAACTTGACTGGATGGTTTCTAAACCTGACCTGATGGTTTTTAAGTCTGACCTAATGGCTCCTAGGCCTGACTTGATGGCTCCCCCAACTCTCCTTCAGTTCTCACTTCACCTCATTCATATCCAATCGCCGAATTCACGTAATACTTTTCAATACGAGTCAAATAACAACATTTGGATCTCACGTAAATAAAATAGAAATTCCCAGGCCTTATAGACCAAGGTGATTTTCCTATAATATAAGAAAAGAAATGGAAATTTTCTGCTTAAAGTGAAATTTGCCCGCTTCGGTAGAAACTAAATATCTGGGTCTTATAATCAAACTTTTAAGTCTCATTCTAATTTTGGAATTAATTTTTTGAACTATCACATTAAGCACGACAACTTGAAATCGTATTTTCAAAAAAAGTTTATTCGGATTTCCTAGCGTTATTCCAATTTTCATGTCGAATTTTCTAAATTCTCATTTCAGTACAAAAAATTTCATATTGAATTTTTGAGAATTACCCCAAATTTTATAGGTGTTGAAATCAAATTTCTAAAAAAGGGCTAGATTTGTCGAATTAAATTATCATATTAGGATGACACCTTGAATACGCCCTCGAATTGTCTAAATTCTCATTTTCAGCACAAAAATTTGATATTGAATTTTTGAGAATGTAAATTTTATAGGTGTTGAAATTAAATTTACAAGTCTTATTCTAATTTTAAATAAAATTTACAGAATTATCATTTTTAGCATGACATCTTAAAATTGAATTTTCATGGATTTTCATGAAATTCATGGGTCCTGAAATCTAATTTTCAAATCCCATTCGAATTCAAAATCTAATTTTTATAATTTCCATTTTCAACATGGAACTATGAAATCGTAATTTTTTAAAAATTTGTAAAACTCATAGGTCCTGCAACTGGATTTTCAAGTCTTGTTCCAATTCTAAAATCAAAATTTCAATAGTTCTAATGTTCCGCACAAAACCTTGAAAATTAATTTCTGAGAGTTTTGTTAAATTTATAGGTCTTATAATCAAACTTTTGAGTCTCATTCTAATTTTTTTTAACTATCACATTAAGAATGACAACTTGAAATCGTATTTTCAAGAATTTCTGATTCGGATTTCCAAGCCTTATTCCGATTTTCATGTTGAATTTTTTAAATTCTCATTTCAGTACAAAAACTTTCATATTGAATTTTTGAGAATTACCTCAAATTTTATAGGTGTTGAAATCAAATTTCCAAGTCTTATTCTAATTTTAAAATAAAATTTAAAGAATTATCATTTTTGGCATGACACCTTGAAATTTAATTTTCAACTATTTTTTTAAAATTATAGGTCTTGGAAGCATAATTTTGAAGACCCACTCAAATTTTAAAATCTAGTTTATAAAATTTTCATTTCCAACATTGACCTTTGAAATTGTCTAAATCCCTGGACAGGCCTCAGAGCGGGGAGTGTAAGTGAGATGAATGCCGAGTGTAATCCCAAGGGATTCCTTGTAAAAGATGACATGCACTTGAGACAAATAAAAGAACGAAGCATACCCTAGGCTCAAAATGAAAGAAGATAGAATTACATAATACAAGGGGCATATCCCAGGCTTTTGAGATAACATGTATTGATATCGAAGAGAAGAGCTTCATGGTGAAACTCTTGGTGACAATAAACCCATGATAAATGCTCAATCTACTGCTCAGCATAAAATCCAATGCGATGTAAAGTAGACAAGAACTCATATGTATCAAAGAGTTACCAAGTCCACGAGACTGAGATATCTTGCTTAGAAGAATAGAAACTTTGACAGCTACTAAATTGAGGCAAAGTAAAAGAGCTAGTAACAACAACCTGAAGCATTTCATAAATCAATCTTAGCGAACATACGCCCCCGCATTAACCTATGTAATAGTCCCAGTTCCCGGCCCAGAGGCAGATGAATCCTTTAATTAGTCTCATTCTAATTTTGAAATTAAATTTCTTACGTTAGAAATCGTATTTTCAAGGATTTCTCTAAAGGTTTGAATTTGAATTTTCAAGCCTAATTCTCATTTTCAGCACAAAACTTTGGTATTGAATTTTGGAGAATTACCGTAAATTTCATAGGTTTTGAAATTAAATATGCAAGTCTTACTATAATTTTAAATGAAATTTATAGAATTATCATTTTTAGCATGATGCCTTCAAATGGAATTTTTAAGGATGTTCATAAAATTCATAGGTCTTGGAATCAAATTTTTAAGTCCCACTCAAATTTCAAAATCTAATTGTTAAAATTTCTATTTTCAACACAAAATTATGAAATCATAATTTAAAAAAAATCCGTAAAACTAATAGGTCTTGCAATTGAATTTCCAACTTTGTTCTAATTCTAAAATCAAAATTTCAATAGTTCTAATGTTCAATACAAAACCTTGGAATTCAATTTTCGAGAATTATGTAAAATTTCTAGGTCTTATAATCAAACTTTTGAGTCTCCCTCTAATTTTGAAATTAAATTTCTAAAATTTTCATATTTAGCAAGACATCTTGAAATCGTATTCTTAGGGATTTCTCTAAAAGTCAAAGGTCTTGGATTTGAATTTTTAAAATTAATTCCAATTTTAATGCTGAGTTTTCTAAATTTTTACTTTCTGCACAAAACTTTGATATTGAGTTTTTTAAAATTACCGTAAATTTTATAGTTGTTGAAATTAAATTCACAACTCTTGTTCTAATTATAAAATAAAATTTACAGAATTATCATTTTTAGCATGAAACCTTGAAATTGAATTTTCAAGAATTTTTATAAAACTCATAGGTCCCGAAATCAAAATTTCAAGTCACATTCAAATTTTAAAATCTAATTTTAAATTTTTTCATTTTCAACATTAAACTTTGAAATCTTTTTTTTTTAAATACCATAGAACTCCTAGGTCTTGCAACTGGATTTCCAAGTCATGTTACAATTCTAAAATCAAAATTACAATAGTTCTAATGTTCAAAACAAAATCTTGAAATTGAATTTTTCAGAATTTTGTAAAATTTCTAGGTCTTACAATAAAACTTTTTAGTGTCATTCCAATTTTGAAATTAAATTTTTTGCATTATCATATTTAACATGACACCTTAAAATTGTATTCTGAAGGATTTCTCTTGAAGTCAAAGGTCCTAGTTTCAAATTTTCAAGCCTAACTGCAATTTTGAAGTCGAATTTTTTAAATTCTTATTTTCATCACAAAACCTTGATAATGTATTTTAGAGAATTACTGGAATTTTTATAGCTGTTGAAATCAAATTTGCAAGTCTTATTTTGATTTTAAAATAAAATTTACAGAATTATTATTTTTAGCATTACACATTTGAATTGAATTTTCAAGAATTTTCATAAAATTGACAGGTCTTCAAAGCATAATTTCTAAGTCCCATTTGAATTTTAAAATCTAATTTATAAAATTTTCATTTTCAACATTAAACTTTGAAATCGTGTTTTAAAAACATTTGGCAAAACTCATAGGTCTTGCAACTAATTTCCAAGTCTTGTCCAATTCTAAAATCAAAATTTCAATAGTTTTAACTTTCAGCACAAAAGCCTGAAATTGAAGTTTAGAGAATTTTGTAATATTTCTAGGACTTATAATCAAACTTTTTAAGTTTCATTCTAATTTTGAAATTTAATTTTTTAAATTATCAAATTAAGCGTACAACTTGAAATTGTATTTTCAAGAATTTATGATTCAGATTTCCAAGCCAAATTCCAATTTTTAAGTTGAATTTCCTAAATTCTCATTTCAGTACTAAAACCTTGACATTGAATTTGTGAAAATTACTGCACATTTCATAGGAGTTGTAATCAAATTTGCAAGCCTTATTGTAATTTTAAAATAAAATTTATAGAATTATCAGTTTTAGCATGACATCTCGAAATTAAATTTTCAAGAATTTTCATAAAATTCATAGTTCTTGGAACCATAATTTTTAAGTTCTATTTGAATTTTTAAATGTAATTTATAAAAATTTTGTTTTGAACATTAAACTTTGAAATCATGTTTTAAATAAATCTAGTAAAACTCGTAGGTCTTGCGACTAAATTTCCAAGCCTTGTTCCAATTATGAAATAAAATTTTAAATAATTCTAATTTTCAGCACAAAACCATAAAATTGAAGTTTTGAGAATTTTGTTAAATTTCTAGGTCTTAAATAAACCTTTTGAGTGTCATTCCAATTTTGAAATTAAATATTTTAAATTATCATATTTAGCATGACACATTGAAATTGTATTCTCATGGATTTCTCTAAAACTCAAATGTCTTGGACTTCAATTGCCAAGACTAATTTTAATTTTAAAGTCAAATTTTCTAAATTTACATTTTTAGCACAAAATCTTGAAATTAAATTTTTTAGAATTACCCTAAATTTCATACGTGTTGAAATTGAATTTACAAGTCTTATTCTAATTTTCTAATAAAATTTATAGAATTATCATTTTTAGCATGACGCCTTGAAAGGAAATTTTCAAGAATTCATAAAATTCATAGGTTTTCAAAATTTTCAAGACCCATCCAAATTTTAGAATCTAGTTTATAAAATTTCTATTTTCAACATTAAACTTTGAAATCGCATTTTAAAACAAAATTGTAAAACTCATAGGCCTTGCAAATGAATTTTCAAGCCTTATTTCAATTCTGAAATCAAATTTTCAATTATTCTAATTTTGAGCACAAAACCTTGAAATTGAATTTTCGAGAATTTTCTAAATTTTTTTGTCTTACAACCAAACTTGTGAGTGATTCTTAAAGTCGTATTTTCAAGAATTTCTCTAAAACTCAAAGGTCTTAGGTTCGAATTTTCAAGCCTAATTGCAATTTTGAAGTCGAAGTTTCTAAATTCTCATTTTCAGTACAAAATCTTGAAATCTAGTTTTTGGGAATTATCGTAAATTTCACAGGTGTTGAAATCAAATTTGAAAACCTTATTCTAATTTTAAAATAAAATTTACAAAAGTATTGTACGGACCCAAATTTTTTTTGCATCTTAATTAATTATTTCGGGATATGTGTTTGATTTATTTCATGTGGGTCGAAACTTTTAGTAGCGGGGCTTGGACCCAAGGGCATTTATTTGATACGCATGTGTACATGAGTGCGAGACTTTATTTGGGAGCACTCTTGGTGGATTAAAATTAGGTTTTTCTAGAGGGGATGCCAAAACCCACTCCATTTCCCCTTTAGCTCACTCTCTCTCTAATTTGAGCTCCAACTTCTCCCTAAACCCCATCTATATTTCTTCCACCATTTATGAATTCTTTCAAGATATGGTGGAAATACAGAGTGCTTGACGGGTATTGAAGGCTTGATCGTTGATTCGAAGGTCTGACGAGAAGATTCGAAGCTCAAGAGGACTTGAAAACTAGGGTTTTGCGTTCTTCATCAAATCCGTCGATCCAAAGGTTGAGGTAGGGGGGTTTCACTTCTATTATGCATATGTGATATGTATTGGTGCATTGTTTATGTTTTTGGTCAAAGATTTGGAGTTTTGAATCTGTTTCGCGATCTGCGATTTTTTGAAAATTTTCTGAAATTGCCTCGATTACTCAAGCGACCCATACAAAATTTTGTTAGATGGCTGTCGGAACCTTACTGGAAATTTTGAAAATTTTAGACCGCTCAAGTTTGCTCGAGCGCCCTTGTCCAGTTTTGAAATTTTTTGGTAAGTTTACCTTGGACTTTGGGATGACATGTTTATAGTTTTGGGCCATTGTTTAGTGTATTATATTACGTTCATGAGTGTGGAATTGTCAACTATTGTTAGAGAGTGCGATATGGTGTTTTGAGTGATAACTTGTGTTTGGATAGTTAGTATTGTGGACTTAGGAACGTTTTGAAATTATGGATGTTCTAATGAAACCCTATGATATTTTATGAGTTCATAAGATAATGAGAGAACCAGATATTTTACAACCCTAATAGCGGAATTACCTAGTATCGATATTGCTATCACTCTATATCCATAGTATTAGACCCGTTCGCCTATTCTTAGGCCGAGACTTTGCATGAGAGGTATTATTGTGTTGATTGTGGTTGGAGTCTTGTTATGAGACAGTTAGGTGAGAGGTCCATTCTATTGAATTCATCCTTCTCAATGTTATCTCTCGAGATGGTTTATCCTACTCTAGTGCAGTGAGGAGTCCCCTTGTCGAGTAAAAGTGCGGTAAGCCTCGTCATGTCGAGAGGCGTTGTGCTATACGTGGTTTGAGGTGGTGTGCAGGTTGATATTCCCTTATGTTGAGATGCCTAGTTCATCATAGTTGATGAGAGTTCATTCGATTGTGATAGTGTGTTACCATAGAATGATTTTGTGATAATGAGCTGTGTTACGAAACGTAGGCAAGGATATGACGCAAATCTATTGGATTATACACATGTTTGTAAACGGTTGAAGTTCCTAGCTACATTCTTGTTTCTCATGTTATTTAGTTGGATTATTGCTTTCAGAATATGAATTGTCTATTCTCGTTGATTACCAAATTGCATGGAACTTTAAGACTTGTTTCGATTGATTGAATGTGAAAAATAATTATGATACATTAATTATTGGACGGGCATTGATGTAAATTGACACGTGAAATGATGATAAGACATTGGTCAATGTACGAGAATCTTTTAGGAATGCTAGGAATGTACTAAACTTCTTTGGGAATGCTAGGAATGTACTAAACTCCTTCAGTAATGCTAGAAATGCATTGGCCTTCTTTGGGAAAGTACCAGAAATTGACAATGTGACATGTGAGGATGATATCCCAATGAGACACATGAACCGTACGGTGTGACCATGTACTTCACTGGTGAACAATTTGGTGTTAACGTGTTGTTACATAATTCTTTTATTATTGCCCCTTTTGTTATGCATATGATCATTCTTATGGAGCACACTTAGTCTTGTGTCATTCGGGAGCATGCTAGAAGTATGTATTGTTGGCTTCCGTTGAAATTGTGCTTAGTGAGCATGTCATGGTGTTAGTATCCAACTCGGGCAAAACTTAAAGGATGAATAATATGATAATGAATGATGATACGTTAATAATGGAAATAGGAATTCAGGAGATAGTTATATGAACAAATGGATAGATGGTGACGTCACGGGTGAGTACATTGAGCATGCATGTGTTTGAAGTAGTATCTTGAGATTATACTTGTGTTATCATACAATATTTGTGTTGCATGCCAATTTTACTTCATACGTTCATAGTATTGGTGTAGATCTTCTTATTAGGCTATGTAGTCACCCTATCCTTTTCAGGTACCCTATGAAAGTTTAGCATGAAGTGCTTAAAGTGCATGAGATGACACATCATTTTGGGAGCTATATTGATAGACTTCATGAAGTGTCTTGTAAACTCTTTTGAAAGGTTTTATGCATTATATATATCGTTTTGTCTATTTTTTGTGATCAAACAATGTATTTTTAAATAGTTCGATATGACATGTTGATAAATCGGGCCGGGTTATGCCTCTTTTGATCCGGATTACATTTTAAACTTTGATTAGATGATTAATCATGAATGAAATCTTTTGGGCTTATTGGTGAGAATTGTGAGATTTTCTTAATAGATATTATTTATTTATATGTTTAAAATTAAGGGTATGACAACTTAGTATCAGAGTTGTAGGTTAGAATACCTCGAGGCCGTGGGGAGACACTTAGTCTCGTGGTTTCAAAATTTGGTTGCATTTGGCATGGTGTGAGTGTGCTTGTGTGTATAGCATTGAGCGGCATTGCATTCTCTATTGTTTAAGAGTAGTGTAATGTTGTGGACCCATGTTGGGGAATTGTTTTAGGCATGGGCCTTGTGTTGACAAAGGCAATAGTGTGTGTGATATCTCATCCCACATCGAAAGTCCACATAGGTGATCCTGGATACATAATAAGTCATGTAAACTACTACTAATAACTTGGATTTAAACATTTTGAGCCATGTAATTGGGCTCTAACAAGTTGTTGGGTCAGTGATTTACATGGGTCGTTACAAATGGTATCAAAGCGACCCGTGTACACGATCGAGTGTGGGTTCGAAACTTTATTTAGTCACTAGGGAACAAACCCAGGGGGTTAAGGCATCGTCACTCTAGTGTTCGACCCCTTGCAAGGGCGCAAGGTTTTAAAGGTGGGAAGATTGTGACATCCCGTCCCACATCGAAAGTGTACATGGGTGATTCTAGTTATATAATGAGCCACGTAAACTACTACTGATAACTTGACCTTAAGCATTTTGAGCCATGTGATTGGACTCCAACAAATTATTGGATCAGTGGTTTACATAAGGCGTTACATAGTTACTTGTATTTGTCGTTGTTAAGATTATCATACGATGCTTCCAACATATGAAGTCGGTTGGGGACGGCGACGAGGTCGTGCCTATAATTGTGGGGTGTTTTTGGACGAAGAGGTCAACGAGTAGAGGGCCAGCGTGAGGATGCATCAAGGTCGAATGGAACATGGAGCCATCGATTGTTCTGGGTAAGTTTATGAGGGAACTTGTTGCAGCACTTGTTGAATCTAACTTGTTGAACCTAGGAGCTAGAGCAAAATGTTACTAATTGGGCCATTGATGCTATCAGGGAATTCTGGTGTTTGAATCCATCTTAATTTGACAGTGAAGGTGGTGACTTTTTTGCAGCCAACCATTGGCTTGCTGAGATTCAAAAACTCTTCAACGCATTGATGGTCAAGGAGGATGATCTTAAAGTCCGGATAGTGGCGTGTCAATTTATTGGGGACACGTGAGTGGTGGAAATCAATTTTTGAGACAAGGAATGATGCACGGAGAGCCGCGAGGACGGCACATCTGGTCAACGAGCCGAACTTCGAAAATCTTACTTAGGCTGAGTTCAAGGTTCTCTTTGAGGACCAATACTTTTTGGAATCACATCGTGAATAGTTAAGGGGCAATTTGAGAAGCTAGAGAAAGGTACGATGAGCGTTTTTTAATACGCTTCGAAGTTTCAGTCTCTGTCCCATTTCGCGCCAGATTTAGTGGCATCAGAAGATAGGAAGTGTTGCCGCTTTGAGAAGGGTCTTCATTCATCAGTCAAGAGGCTTGTGGTAAGCCAACGTAAGGTGAGGTTTTCAAAGATGGTTGAGTGCGCTTGGAGTGTTGAGTTGCCGAGAGATGCGTAGAGGAATTCAAGAGTTTGGGAGCTAAGACAGTCGACCGTTATGATGAGTTTGTCTTCTTCAGACAATTCGGAGAGCTAAGGGTGGAAGGGACAGAGGGAGTCATTTCATGCTTTGCAGGGTCAATCAAACTTTGGGCCACCTACTTCATCTGGTGCTCAGAGTACTGTTTCTAGACCATCGTTAGTGTGTTACCGATGTAACCAACTTGGTCACGTTCGTGCGAAGTGTCCGATACCACTGAAGGCTTATTATGCTTGTGGCGAGACTACTCACAGTGCAAGGAATTGTCCTTATGAGGCAAAGGTGCGTCGAGAGACGAGTTTTGTTTGGCAACCGAGGTTTGGGTGAGATTAGGGCAGCAACAACAACATCACTTTTGTTAGACCATTTATGGTCAGAGTTCTCAAATTGAGCAAGGAAAGGATTTTTTGGAACCCAACCAAGGTTTTGGACAGATAGACGGGTCTGTACAGGACCAACATATACAAGGAAGGGCTTCAACATTACAATCACCATTTTGCCATCTACTTCTCGAGATCTAGAGACTCATGGTGTGGGGTTCGTTGTTTTCGGTTTTTTTTGCTTGGATTGTCGTTCTTTGATTCTAGAGCATTTCTTTATTATTATTGTTGCATCTTTGCATATCCTTTTGACATGGGATCATGTTTGTTCACTAGCGATTGGTGTCTCCACATCATTGGAGAACATTGGGAATGATCAGAGTTAGATCATTTTGAGGTTTATCAGTAGGATTGACATTAGATGAGCATATGTGCGTCAGCATGTGGAGTGTCGTTGTGGACGGTTAGTGTTATGGGGTTTGTCTCCGAGGGAAAGAGATTGAGTTATTGATAGACTTCTTTGTCGGTACCATTACTACCTTTGTGTTTTCATCATTTTGGGATTGCGGAATTGAGAGCATTCAACGAGGAAGATTGCAAGAGTTGCTAGACTTGGAGTTTTGAAGCACTCTACTTTGAGAACTCCGGGAAGAGGTTGACCTTGTGCGGTTTGGTGGTTCAATCGACGATATTGATTCGAGTGAGTGAGATCCTACTAGTTGACTAGAAGCAAGGATTGTGTCCGAGTTCCTTGATGGGAAGGCATGAGAGTTTGCTTTTGTTACGGTTAGCCGTTGTAACTTTTTAAATTTATCTGTTTATGTGATATCTATGTCTATTGCATTCGACAGATATGTGTACTTCGTAATTGGTTTTGACAATAGTGTTTCATGTGGGCGTGATAGTTGTATACTTGATAATCTCCTATTCGAGATGTGCTAGTTTGGTATTGTGATGCATGTGCCGTGTTAGTACGTTTTGATTGGTTTATGGACTTGATAGTCATGATAGTTGTATGTGGATGTGTGAGCTGTGTTAGCATGTTTACTTCGATTTCGTGAACTTGTGGAGTCACGATCGGAGTAGTCGTGGACTTGTGGAGTCATGATTATTGTAGATTGATTTGATATGGTTGATCCTTGAGTTGCATTGGTATATGCTTAGTTATGTGGGCTTGATAGACCCATTACGTTGCATGCACGTTGATATCGTTGTGATGTGTTAGCCTCGACATTATTGTTTCATTTGTGGACTTGTTGAGTCGTTTGGCTTATGTGCTAGTATGATAAAGTTCGGATATGGTTGAGTTTACATGACTATTCAATTTCGAGGATGTAATTTATTTTAAGGAGGGGAGGATGTAAGGACCCGAAAATATTTTGCATCTTAATTAATTATTTCGGGATGTGTGTGTCATTTATTTCATGTGGGTTAGAACTTTTAGTAACGGGGCTTGGACCTGGGGGCATTTATTTGATACGCACGCGCACACGAGTGGGAGACTTTATTTGGGAGCACTCTCGGGGATTAAAAGCAGATTATTTTAGAGGGGGAGGCCACAACCGACTTCATTTTTCCTTAGCTCATTCTCTTTACTTTGAGCTCCAACTTCTCTCTAAACATCTAGATTTCTTTCACCATTTATGAATTTATGAATTCCTTCAAGATATGGCAGAACTATATAGTGCTTGACGGGTATTGAAGGCTTGATCGTTGATTCAAAGCTTGAAGGAGAGGATTTGAAGTTCAAGAGGACTTGGAAGTTAGGGCTTTGCGTTTTTCGTCAAATCCGTGGTTCTGAAGCTTGAGGTAGGGGGATTTCACTTCTATTATGCATATGTGACATGTATTGGTGCATTGTTTATGTTTTTGGTTGAAGATTTGGTGTTTTGCATCTATTTAGCGATTTGCAATTTTTTAGAAAATTTCTGAAATCACCTCGACCGCTCGAGTAGCCTCTAGCTCGCTCAAGCGACCTATAAAAAATTTTGTTAGGTAGTGTTTAGAATCTCACTGGAAAATTTGAAAATTTTAGACCACTCGAGCAACCTTGTCCAGTTTTGAAATTTTTTGGCAAGGTTACCTTGGACATTGGGATGACATGTTTATAGATTTTGACCATTATTTAGTGTATTATATTACATTCATGAGTGCGGAATTGTCGAGTATAGTTAGAGAGTGCAATATGGTGTTTTGAGTGTGATAACTTGTTTTCAGATAGTTGGTATCATGGACTTAGGAACATTTTGAAATTGTGGATGTTCTAATGAAACCCTACGATATTTTACGAGGTTGGAAGATATTGAGAGAACCGAATATGAGCAGTAATTTAATCTATGAAATGAAAGATATTTTGGAATCCTCAACAAGAACTTATGATATTTTCTTGAAAAATAATGAAGGTTGATTTGGGTACTGGAATCGACCCTCATAGCAAGATTACCCAATATCGATATTGCCATCACTCTATATCCATAGTATGAGACTCGTCCACCTGCTCTTAGGCTGGGACTTTGCATGAGAGGTATTGTTATGTTGATCGTGATCTGAGTCTTGTTATGAGACAATTGGGTGAGAGGTCCCTTCTCATTGAATTCATCCTTCTCAATGTTATCTCCCAAGATGGTTTATCCTACTCTAGCGTAGTGAGGAGTCCCCTTGTCATGTCAAGAGGTGTTGTGCTATATGTGGTTTGAGGTGGTGTGCGGATTGATATTCCCTTATGTTGAGATGCCTAGTTCATCATACTTGAGGAGAGTGCATTTGATTGTGATAGTGTGTTACTTTAGAATGATTGTGATAATGAGCTGTGTTACGAAACGTAGGCAGGGATATGACGTAGATCTATTGGATTATAGACATGATGGTAAACGTTGAACTTCCTAGCGACATTACTTGTTTCTCATGTTATTTAGTTGGAGTATTGCTTTTAGAATATGAATTGTCTATTCTCGTTGATTGTTGAATTGTATGAAACTTTAAGACTTATTTCGATTGATTGAATGTGAGAAATAATTATGATTGAATGGAACTAGAATGTGATACATTGATGTACATTGACGCATGAAATGATGATAAGACGTTGTTCAATGCACTAGATTCCTTTGGGAATGCTACAAATGTACTAGACTTCTTTGGGAATGTTAGGAACATACTAGACTTCCTCAAAAATGTTAGGAATATACTAGGCTCCTTTAGAAATGCTAGAAATGCGTTGGCCTTCTTCAAAACAGTACCAGGAATTGACAATGTGACGCATTACAATGATATCTTGACAAGACACGTGAACCATACAGTGTGGCCAGGTACTTCACGGGTGAACAATTTGGTGTTAACGAGTTGTTACAACATTCTATTATTATTTCCCCTTGTGTTATGCATATGATCATTCTTATGGAGCACCACTTAGTCTTGCATCCTTTGGGAGAGTGCTAGAAGTATGCATGATATTGTTGGCTTCCATTGAAATTGTGCTTAGTGAGCATGTCAATGTGTTAGTATCCAATTCGGGCAAAACTTAAAGGATGAATAATATGATAATGAATGGTGATATGTTAATAATGGAAATAAGAATTCAGGAGATAGTTATATGAACAAATGGATAGATGGTGACGTCACGGGTAAGTACATTGAGCATGCATGTTTTGAAGTAGTATCTTGAGATTATACTTGTGTAATCATACAATATTTACGTTGCATGCCAATTTTACTTCATATGTTCATAATATTTTATGTAGATCTTCCAACTGGGCTGTGTAGCTCATCCAATCATTTTCAGGTACCCTATCGGAGGTTAGCATGGAGTGCTTGAAGTGCATGAGATGATGCATCATTTTGGGAGCTATATTGATAGACTTCATGTAGTATCTTGTAAACTTTTTTGAAAGGTTTTATGCATTATATATATCATCTTTTTGTTTATTTTTTATGATCAAACAATGTATCATTAAATAGTTCGATGTGACATGTTGATTAATCGAACCGGCTTATGTCCCTTTTGATCTGGATTACATTTTAAATTTTGATTAGATGATTGATCATAAATAGAATCTTTTGGGCTTATTGGTGAGAATTTTGAGGTTTTCTTAATGGATATTATTTATTTATATGTTTAAATTGAGGGCATGACAATTATTATTTTTAGCATGACACCTTGAAATTGAATTTCAAGGCTTTTCATATAATTCATAGGTCTTGGAATGAAATTTTCAACTCTCACTCGAATTTTAAAACCTAATTTTTAAAATTTTCATTTTGAATATTAAACTGTGATATCGTATTTAAAAAAAAAATCTGTAAAACCCATAGGGTTTGGACTAAATTTCCAAGCCATGTTCTAACTCTGAAATCAAATTTTGCAACGATTCAAATTTTTAGAGGAAAGCCTTGAAATTGAATTTTCGAGGGAGCTGTAAAATTTGAAGGTCTTATGATCAAACTTTTGAGTTTCGTTCTAATTTTGAAATCAAAATTTTAAAATTATCTTATTTAACATCGCATGTCACGCCCTCAATTTTAAACATAATAAAATTATACATTTACCATTTATAAAGACTCACAATCTCACCAAAATTTTCAAAAAGGTCCATTGTAATAAATTACAAAAGAGGTCGCTTCGACCAATAATCATTGTCTCCAAAACTAAAAATAGAGTTAAGTAGTTTACATCATTTGAATTGAAATAAATAAAGTACAAGAACTCTATATTTTTTCAAAAACAAAATATAAAAGATGTTAAGTAACTCTTCCAACGCAGCTTTCAAAAGTATGCATGTCAACATGTCAATCACCCCATGCTATGATCACTCTAAGGTTGTACCTAAAAAGAAAGAAGGGTTGAGCTCGACAATCCAGTAGGAAAGTCTACACATGTATTACATGCATATGACATGATATGATAAGTCATGCGAATATCAATATCTATACAAGAGAGAGGAAGTATGCAAAAATGGTAATGAGTCAAGAAATGTGCATAAACAACCCACAATATGTCATAGTTTCTCAATTCATCAATTACAATTCCACGAGTCACGTGTATCGTCAATCTGTTCTCGTTATTGTCAAAGTGTCATTCCTAGCATTTTCCTGAATGGGACCGGTACATATCAGCCTAGTCCCTCCGAAAGATTCTAGTTCAAAATCATTCCTGACACTCCCAAAAGAATTCCTGTTCAAAATCATTCCTGGCACTCCCGAAGGAATTCCAGTTTATGGCCCTGCCTAGCATTTCCGAAGAAGTCTAGTACGGTGTGACGTATGTCACATGTCTCATAATGCTCGTGTCGTATCGTAAAATGTGCACAAGAGTCATAAAGTTAATCATTTTCATCCAATAAGATTGTATATCATGTGATTCATTTCATTTGTTCTCAATAATGGCATAATACAATGCTTAACATGATCCAAAACAATAAATAGAAAGCCAACATTTTGTGTCCAATAAAAGTAAGTTTTAGAGTTCATGGAGTTCCAATTCAAGTAGAAAAACACGCCAAAATAAGTGTCTAAGTATGACAAAACTATTGGAAAGTTTCAAAGTTCAAGATACCGGTGTGCCCAAAAATAAGGCGCTGGTGCTTGGTCCAAAATCTAAGCGTTAGGAACAAAGGAAAAAGGGAGGCATCGATGCCATGCACAAAAACTGAGATACAGAGAACAATTGGCATCAGTGCTACCAAAAACAAGGCATTGGTGCATCCGGCACGAACAAGGGCATTTTCCAACAGATTTTCAACTATGAACTTAGGGCTTCTCAACTCAACTTCAAGGTATCAAATGGCAACCAAATCAAGTTCTATACACGTAATAAGTGTAAGAAATCCCTATCTCAACTTCCAGATTCAAGAATCAAAACTCTAACTTCAAGCCCTAACTTCCAAATGTTGTGAAATGGCAAATACACTTTCTCCAAGCAAATGGTTGCAAACCACCACTGGATATCAACCAAGGGTGAGGAAAATGCGTAGGATATTGAAGGAATCGAAGTTTGAAGTAAGTTTCGGATGGAGAGTTTTGGGAGAGAGCTCAACCTATGAGACAGAAGAGGAAAATGGATTTGTGTTTAGACAAAAATGGATTTGTCTGATACAAACCAAATTCAATACCCAAAAAGTATGTCACATGCTACCACAAGCCCCCAAAGTTACCACATTATATCACATTAACCACAAATCATGTTATTACACCAATTTTACATACCCCACATTAATTATGTTCATTAACCTGTATATTAATATAAAAGTTCAAAAAAATTCGGGTCTTTACATCCTCCCCTCCTTAGAGGAATTTCATTCTCGAAATTATATAAACATATCAACACAAGTCATGCATCAACAATGCCAAAGCAAAATACAATAATCACGACTCAACAAGTCCATGAAATTAGCTAAGCGTATTAACATGCTATATGCATTGACAATGCCAAATCAAAATATCACAAGGTAATAATGACTATCAAGTCCACAACGATCAAGTTTCAACAAGTTACACAATCAAGTCGTAAACAGATGAGGGTATTTCTCCCTAACTTCATCTTCTCGTTCCCAAGTCGATTCTTGCTTGCCTTGGTTGCTCCACAACACTTGCACTAACGGAATCGTTTTACCCCTTAGCACTTTCTCCTTCGTATCCATCACCCGTATCGGTTTCTCTCCATAAGACGCATCTGCCTCTAGCTCTAATTCGGACCACTCAAGGACATGCGACGGATCCGGTTCGTATTTCTTCAACATGGAAACATGAAAAACATCATGAATGCCCGATAACCTTGGCGGTAGTGCCAATCGATACGCTACTTCCCCAATCCGCTCTATGATGTCAAACAGCCCAATATATAACGGAAGCTTACCCTTTTGCCCAAAACGTGACAAACGCCGTCGCGATGACACTTTCAAAAACACATGGTCTCCCAGCTCGAATGACAAAGGGCGACGACGACGATCAATATAACTCTTCTATCTACTCTGCGCGGTAAGCAACCTCTAACAGATCACCTTAATCTGTTCGGTTGTCTCCTCTTGTGCTACCAAAAGTCATTGGCAAATCGTTCTCATACTCCCGGTGGTCTCCCCAATCAAGTCCGGTCTAACTAAAATCGTCTCTCCCAATTCGGTCCAACACACGGGTAATCTACACGGTCTCCCATACAAGGCCTCGTAAGGTGTCATCTCGATACTGGATTGATAACTATTGTTGTATGCAAACTCAACAAGTTGCAAATGGTCCTCCCAACCACCACAAAAATTCAAAACACAAGCCCAAAGCATGTCTTTTAGAATTTGAATTGTCCGTTCGGATTGCACATCTATCTTAGGGTGATATGTGGTGCTAAACAATAAGCTCGTGGCAAGTGCTGCTTGCAAACTCTACCGAAAACAAGCGATAAACCCGGATCTCTATCTGACACAATGGATACGGGAATCCCATGAAGACGAATGATCTCGCGAATATACAAACGATTAAGCTTCTCTACTAAATTGGTCACCTGAATAGGTAAAAAATGAGCAGTCTTCGTCAAACGATCAACAATAACCTATGTAAGGACATGTCCTATTTTAATGTTTAAAAATGTTTCACGGTTTGATGAAGAGGAGAAGAGTAAATAAATAAATAAAATAAATAAAAAAAGAAAAGGGAGTGAAATTTTGGTCAGTCGGGTTGGCGTGACTGGTCACGCGAACGCGGGCCTTTCCGTTGACTGTGGGGGCTTTTTTCCAATTTTTGTCAGTAGCTCTGCGTGACTGATCATGGCCCCTGGCCTATTTTTTGTGACTAGTCACGCGGGTGGACGTGTAGAAATAAAAGTGACGA
>JABCMJ010008748.1:0-20176 GCA_014822125.1 Arbutus unedo
CCTCCCTACTGGTACAATAAAGATTATAATAATTATGGTAATTTAGTGATTGATCAAGTTATTATTTTATTTTTAATTTTTTCAATGGAACTTAAGAAATCAATCACGAGATCTGTTCCACGTATGGAATATTATGTGAAAGTGAGATCTATGCCAGGCCAGGGATATCATCGGCTAAGAAATAATTTTGGAATTAATAATATTAAAAGAAAAGTCAACCCAACTCACCAAAGTCAACTTCCATTTGTTTTCGTCTAACGTATCAGATCCGAGCTCCAGCGTAAGGTTCGTCCTTCCAATCACATCTGGACAGTGCCTTCACCCCCTCTTCCCCGCGCTAACCGCTCTTCTCCCCTGCCCGAACTGCCCGAACCTGTATATATTCTGTGTGTATATATACACACAAGCCACCATATCTTCCTTCCTCACCCGCAACCATGGCCAGAGTTGCTTTTTCCCTCACCCTTCTCTTGCTCTTATTCGCGTTCACATATGCTCGTACTGCGTTCGACTTCCCGGAAAATGACGTCACCGATGGCTATAAGTCGGTTTCCGTTGCGAAATCTGACCCGACGCCGATGCTTCTTCTCCCTAGCGAGAAGATGATTTCAGAACCAACTAGCATGGGAGAAATGGAGCCTGAAACTGCCAAAACAGAATCAGCCGGCGTCGAGATCGACTCGGAGAGCGGCCCCGCGATCGGCGCCGCACGAACCACGGTGGATCTGAGGGCCGAACCTGAGACTCAAACCTTGGATCTGGCCCGACCGTTGACGATGGCCACATACCGGCCGGTCAACCGTCACTTCCGTCGCGGTTGCCACCACGGGATCAAGCCGATGAATCCAATGATGGTGAGGCCACAGATCCAAAGGCGCGAGAGGTCGTACGGCAACGACATGATCATACTTGGCGACGAGAGGAAGGAGTTCGATCCAGAGATGTTCCGCGGCGACGGCGTGCGCCAGATCCAGCCGCAGTGGATGAACTTCCACCATCACCACCAGCACCAGCACCACCACGATCACGACGGGATGCCGTGGTTCCCATCCAAGCATCACGATCGCGACCACGATCACCATCACGATCACGATGATCATGATGACGACAGGTTCGCCAGGCAGAGCTTCAGGAAGCCGTTCCGCCGTGACGAACGTGAGGAGAGAGAAGATGATGATGATGAACGCGAGGAGAGAGAGCATGAAGGTGGTTTCCTCAACCGATTCCGCAAGTTCCTCCATCACTTTTGAAAATCTTTGAAATTCTTATATCACCCATATAGCGTATGTCTGTGCTTGTCTTCCTGTATGAGTCTTGATGCTTAGATGCATATCTGTGTTTTCCATTTCCAGCAGTTATAATCTGCATGTGTAGTACTGTACGAGTTTCTGTGTTGTTGGTTCTGTAAATAAATTTGCATCCATCCGAGATGTAGAAGCATATACAGAATAATTTTGCTCCATAAGAGATGTGATTTATGTAAAATATTTGTTATTGAGTAGTTCTTGATTGATAGTATTTCGCGTTGTTATTTTTTAGAACTCGTTGAAACTACTAGCCATGTTAATATTCATATTGATCAAATACTAATCAACATATTATTGTTAGATTTGATTTGATGCCACGCGATGGATTTCTTTTTCAAGATAAATTCGTACCATAATGATCAAAGGTAGCAATCTTTTGTCCACTGTTACCATGTCGAATGAAATTATGTAGATTATCACCGTTCTTAAAAGCTAAATAAACAAATGAAATAAATACAACTCGACTGATTGAGAAATGCTATACTAATGCAACAAAATGACGCAATTTTGCTTATATTAAAAGTGGCAAGCAATAGAAAATAGTCTCTTGCCCGTTGGTAGTCTAAACTCCTGAACCACCCGTTGTGTCATTCAACTCTACAAATATGAGAAACAAAAGGACAAAAAACCAATACGAAGAAGCGGCTGACTATAAACAATCACATGCAACCTATCAGGTTTAAATGAGGGCAAAATTATCTCGTTTGACGGAGGTTTACCAATGTCGTTCGGGATTCCACTACAACATTTCTGATTCCAAACTTGACGGTCCAACCTTAAAGAAAGAAAGTAGAGAAGATGAGAAACACAAAACCAATCAATTATCCATTTTTTAACATTCAAAAGGTCTCTTAACAGAGACTTTTGTGCATAGATTTAGATACGGATGTGTCCATAATTGTCCATGCACGTAAAGTCCACAACATAATAAAAGAATTTATGTGCATTGGATAATTTCAGATACATTTGTGTCCGTCTCAAAATTCTAAACGTAAACTTTCTCTTTTACTTTCTAAATAGAAGCTTCAAAGAGTCTTTATAACTTACTTGAACAGTGTCAAAACCCACAACCATCTCAGAAAGGAATGGAACAAGCACCAGTCTGGTGGGTGGTAGCCAGTTCCGAACAAGGCGACGGCCGGACCTCGATAGCGCCACCACTAACATCACCACACTGCCAAGGAGCACTCTTTACCCCTGTTCCACCACGAAGGTTGATATTAGACAAACAAATCCCCGTAAAGGGAGAGTTCCTCAATCCGTGTATCGAACCGGGCTGCTGCACCATCTCACCCCACACACTCTTGATAATGACATCCTTGACTACCGGAAGGGCGTTCGGGTCAAACTTGTCGTCCGGATGGTCCCCCACGTCACCCGCGATCTTTATCCCCTTTCGCACGTTTTCCATGTACACGTCGGACACTATAACGTTTCTAATGACCCCTCCTCGGCCAATGTTGGTTTTCAAATGGATTCCTATACCGGTGTTGGAAAGGGTTATGTGCTCAAACAATATGTTTTCGATTCCACCGGATGTTTCGCTTCCGATTGCGATTCCTGCAAATGGGGATGATCCTGTTATCCGACGGATGGTAATGTCCTTGCTTGGGCGGCCATAAGCAATTCCATACTCATCCCAACCGCTCTTCACAGATACAAGATCGTCTCCCGTTGAAATGTACGAGTCCTCAATGCACACATGGCAGCTTGAATCTGCAGAAGATTTATCAGAAGTACATACGAAGCCAAAATTTCATCGAAGAAATGTCTCGTAAACATTGTGTTGATCCTGTTATCTGGTGTTTTTACTGTTTCAAATCATTAAAAAAGTAGGAAAAAATGTATGCCGTGTTTTCATCTAAGGAGACACATTTTTGGATGCCCTTCTCGCATCCTCAGTAATCGAAGGACCGAGGATCCAATGGATCTGTTTAGCATAACCAGTCTGGCTCAGTATTAACTACGGTAGGTGTTAGCACCTTGATCTTCAAACGTGCATCGATGTCATGCATTGGTACCTTGGACCCATTTCATCCTTATAAGCAGAACATGAGGGAGGCATGTCTTTAACACATGGACTCCATAGTGCTGGCACTAGTCTCCCAGACAAGAGACTGTAATGCCGCATGCAAAGGGGCCCAGAAAATTGGACATGAATAATAAAGTGGCAGCAGACTTGTGGAATCATTACAACCAGTGAAGGTGGGCTAAGACACTTGAAACATGTGGGATTTCAAATTGGGCTAGGTTGGGCTGGCTTCCCATGGATCAAGTAGACAGCTATTTTTGGGCTTGGACAGATGTACCAAGCATTTGTTTACAGCAGTTATCAACAGTTTCAGCAAACAGTTATTAGGAATTACAAAGTTTGATATGCTGGCAAACAGTGGCTTTGCCCATCACAACCCTAGGCAGTTGGAGTGTACATTGCAGTTCATGGAAATCACGGGGCATGTACACGACCCTCAGTGAATGTAGCCATGTTTTCTTATTGTGGCCTATATATTAGGTGTTGTTGGAGCATTCTAATGCGGAGAGTTGTTCTGTCTAGAATTGTTTAGGATTTCCTTTGCATCTTTGGTGAGTTATAAAGGTTCGGACGGATTCTTGTAAACGGCTAGACGTTATGACCTCTATATTGTGAGTTGTTACCTAACTAAGTCTTAGTGGAGCTTAGTACCATCGCAGGCAGAAATTCGTGAGTGAAATTCAACCTTGTGGCAGTAGGGAAGATTGGGACAACTGCTGTTCGCGAGTTATGGCCCATGTAAAGTAGTGAATCTTCAACTAAGCCTTGGCTTCCATATGCAAGATAGAGCAAATCTGAATACGAACATCTGTGAGTGTTGATGTCAAAAAGATTTATGATCCCATTATATGCCTATGTTCACAGAAATGGAAGAATCCATGAATAAATATGGAAGACGGATAGACACTTCTTTATGCTGCATACCTGGGTCTATGCCATCTGTGTTGGGTGAATCAGGAGGAGCCAATATGGTCACATATCGAATAACCACGTTGCTGTTTGAAGAAATAAACTGTCAGGCCCAATAACAGTCGTTCCTTCGCAATTTTTTGGGAAATCATACTTTTATCAAGTAGCATTATATTGATGGAGTTCAAGAAAATTCTAAAATTTCCATACCATAATTTGTATTGCTACTCAAAGTACAATACGTTATCATGTGTTTTTTTATCAAAAAAGAAAGTTCTGGTTATCAGAAAGGTAGAATTGCTGAAATTTCTTGCAGATTCATCAGCATAATAAACAACAAGATGAAATGCTCATTTTGGTGCTGCTTTCTCTATTTTGACTACTGTGGGGGATTCAAATGCCAAGGTCTTAGTCTCAAGCGTTGTAGGGGAATGTAATAAGGTCAAGGGCAACTCTCAAAAAAGAAATAGCAGACATTCAATGGCCCAAGTAACGAGTGACAAGAGGAGATGGTAAAGATACTCATAAGCAGATGCAAAAAGAGTGGATTGAGGTTCTCGTGAGCCAACATCGTAAGTATACATAGACGTTGCCACAGCTGAAGAATGGAATGCAATCAATGCATGCCTGTCTGAGTCAATACCCGACAGTTTATAATGATTCAAACTTCTACGAGGAGTAGCTCTTTCTTGAGCACAAGTAGTTTAAAATTGTTGGGTGAGAACCTAAAATACACTTAATCAACAAAGATTGATTCCTTAGAACAGAAAACTGAGAGATGTTAATAAAGTCTTATCATATTTTCATTTCAGAAAAAAGATTCCTTATTACCTGCAATAGACGGGGTGAATGTTCCAAAATGGAGAGTTCTTGAAGATGATGTTGGAAATGATTATGTTCCTGGAGTGCATGAATTCAACAAGATTTGGTCTAGTGAATTGGAGGGTTCTCTCCCTCCACATGTTCCACCAGACACCTCCCTGGCCATCAATTGTTCCAAGCTCACCTAATAAAGAACCACTTGATCAATCTTAAGCACATATGACTGCTTAGCAGAAGAACCCAGAAAAAGAAAGAAAGAAACTACAGGAAAGAAAGACGAAACAAAATAGAGAAGGGGAAAATAAGGGACGGATAGACGAATAAGATTTGGCTTTATGAGGTTCTTATACGCCGTGTTATGTCTTTACGAGGTTCAATACAAGTTGGATAATGCAAGTTGCCGTGGGTTGAGTATACGCATCAACTAATAAGAGATTAAATGTCACTACTAACCAGTAATGATCACATCACGAAGCCCATTTCCATGGATAAAGCTCATATACCTTCCTCCAGGTCGCTCCCTTCCTCTTCCATATGAAGGCAAGGGTTCAATCAAAGGCCAATGTCGTGTATCCTAAGTATAAGAGTTGCAAATTAGAACAAACATAGAAATGTTGAAGATCCTAATTATTCCACACTGTTTTTTTGAAAAATAACAACATCCCCGAACACTACAGATACGCAAAAAGCTTTGTCATGTATCCTAAGCATCAAAGCAGAAGAGTTGCGAATTAGAAAAATGTGAAAAGTTTGAAGCAGTTTCAATCATAACCAGTCCTGATAATTCCATACTGTTTTTCTGGTGATATAACAATACTGTCCAAACATCATAGATGTACCTAAATATAATAGTGTGTCGGTAACTCCAGCAAAACACGTATAATTTAGATCAACGCCTCCTACGTGAAACATACGATATTCAGATTTATTTTCCCCCAAAATTTGAGGCACAAAGCACAAAATCAGTATCTCAAGTAGAGTGTACACAGCTTCCAAAGAATTTTAATAGAATAGAAATCAACCAAACAGAGACGGAAGGGAGCATTCTACTGTAGTGCAAAAGATGGTTGTGAAATTTGTGCAAGGGCAATACTATGCTGAAATGGACTTAAAAGAATGGCCCCCAAGAGAAAAACAGCACCACCATGTCAGGGCATGCTGCGATAATTTAATGAAAGAACTATACAAGAGCTATCAAAGTTGGGACCACGGGCGATGGTAACTATCAGATTTTAAGAAGTTTGGTTGATCAAGATACAAGACTAAGGCTAAAAGTCTACCATAAAAGTAGACGTTCAAGTTCATCCCACCAAAATTTGTATGTGCTAACACTACATTTGCATTTGGTTGGATCCCAGTAAATGCATCTACTGTCAAAACGATTTTTTTACAATAAAAAGGGAATGCACAGTATGAACAAAACATAGATCTTTTTTTATGACTAAAGGTGCCCAGGCCAGGTTACGTACAGCTTAATTAATTCTCGGGGACTAATCCCATTATTTATCAGCGGATGACCCATTAAAGTCAGGACAAAGCATCGTATAAACTGATTCCATAAAAATTTATAGTACGTTGGTAATTTCGAACCTATCATAAGACTAAGTGCACGTTTTGACCACCCTATTATTATTTATTCTTTGTGACATATAGTGTATACCTGGCAATTTTCACAAAAAAAATGACCAACCGTATCAATGTCATTCGTCCCAGTTGTCCAGCCATCATGGTTGTTACCTTTCTAAATGCCATGCACATGGGGGACTAGATCCACCATTTATTCCCCGGACCCGCCACAGTTTATGGCTGTCCCTTGATTTCCAAAAGCTTGCAAACACTGATGGTTCGTGTATAGCCTTAACCACATTAATACACCCTGTTGTTGTTCCTCGGCAAGGCACGATACAAATACAAAACCGAATGGTTGTCCAAACTCTGGAGTCCCCTTAGCAGAAACCATCATCAGTTAAGTACTAAACTCTGAAACTCCGTAAATTATTTATCTCTTGTTTGTGTTGGTCTGCCGCAGCGTGCAACCACTCTGAAACTAGGATCACGTGTGTGATATCGAACGTCATAAAATATGAAGATCTTTCTAGTATGAAGGGCAAGTTTGGCCTAAACTATGTAAAGTGTTGTGAAGTTTTTCCCAAAAAAACTTGTCAGAATGGCATTAAATATTTTGAATTAATCATTATTCTTGACAAATAAAATTTAAAAAGTGAAACATTATGATCAAAAGAAGAAATAAATCACAGACAAAAAAAAGTTTTTTATTGCTAATCATTTCTGAACTTTTTAAAATTCAATCTAAATTTTTATATATTTTTTTTATTCTTCTTGTCAAAACTAATGATTACCTCTATAAATTTAACACAAAAATTTCCCAAAACACCAACAATACCAACTATCTTTAAGAATAATCAATTTAGTCTATATTAATGGAGTGTAGTGTTGTTTAGCTTCAGCTGCGTGGTATCAATTTATGATTTCACTTCTAAAATCGAAGTCATCTATTTTATTTAGATTAATTCTTTAGGATCAGAAAAAAATTTAGCTCAATCAGAAATTGATCGGTGTTTGACCTAAAAATATAATTTTTTAGTCGAAAAAAATAATGCACTTATTGATATCTATCTGATTGAGTTAAAGTTTTTTGTGAAATCCTAAGAAATTAATCCAAACAACAAATAGAAGTTTTCGAACAATCTCAAAATGAATTCACGCATACTAAAAAATGAACAAACTTTGTTCATCCGCGAATGAACAAAATCGGACTCGTATAGATGCCGCATGAGATAATCTCCAAAATATAAGGCTTTAACGTGGTCTTTATAACCCCAAGGAAACTAAGTTTAGTGGAAGGAAATAGATTGAATAACGGGTTTGTCCTCCTAAGATCGTGAACTCGAATTTTATCAAAATCAATCACTATGGGCTACTGTAATGTAAATTTTAGCGCTTCGAGAATTAATCGGCATTAGGTTGGGAATAATTTCAAAGTCAACTAGATTCTTCAACTATAAAAAAAAAAAATGTTGTCTTTATAACTTTGCTCTTAAAAATAAGGGTGATTTACACTGATCTCCCCTGACGTTTGTAAAAAATGCAATGCCCTCCTCGGATTTCTAAAATTACAATAATCTCTCTTACTTTTCATATTATTATGCAGTTATCTCCCCTATTGTTAAAATCAGTCTAATATAATTAATTAGGCCATTAAAATTTTAAGTTTGAGATTTTTTTTGATAAAATAAACTGTAATATAATTTTTATCACGCTGAAAATAACATATGTTGAATTTTTTAGATTATTTTGAAGTCAAAATTCTGATAGAATTTTTAAAATTTGTTTGAATTTCAGCTTCAAAAACATCTTAAAAACTTAAAATAGGCTATTTCAAACGTAATGTGAATTATGTTAAAGTTTATTTTGTAAAAAAAAATCTCAAATTTGAAATTTTAATAGCTTAATTTACGATATTTGACTGATTTAATAATAGGAAGGTAACTGTATAATAGTCTAAAAATAAAGAAGCTTATAGTCATTTCAAAAATCTCAAGGGAGCACTATATTTGATAGAAACCTCAGGGAGGTCAATGTAATTTACCCTAAAAATAATTGTCAAGAGATGATGTAAGCTACACAAAGTCCAGGAATGCTACATGCACAGCGCACACCGAGGACTTCCTTTTGGTCTTTTGGAAATTTCCACCGCAGCACCCCTTCTTTTCTTCTCTCTCTCTCTCTCTTTCCACCGCAGCACCCCTTCTTTTCCTCTCTCTCTCTCTCTCTCTCTCTCTCTCTCTCTCTTAAAAGAAAACTAATTTTTATTGGAATATTTTTTTATTTTTATTTTTTAATTCTATTTACTTTTTGTCAAATATTAAAAATTATTGATTCGTGTTTTAAATTATTTAAAAATATTCGCATTCATCACATATCTTAATACGCCCAATTTTGGAGGAAAAAAGTGACCGACACCGCTTATTTGAATCCTTTTCGGTCATGCTTTCCGAATTTTACTGTCGAGAAAATACTAAAAATTTATCTTTACTTAAAAAATTATTTTTAGATTGACCGTGAGCTCAGAATATTGTGATAAATTGTTGTTGAATTATGATAAGGCATTTGTTGATTTATATTTTTTTATTTTTCATTGATTTATGAAACAAAGTTAAAAATATCTTAAATCATCTAAAAATATTCACATTCATTACATGTCCTAACGCGCCTAATTTTTAAGGAAAAAAGTGACCAACACTGCTCATTTGAACTCCTGTTGGTCGTGCTTTTTTGAATTTTATTGTCAAAAAAATACTAAAAAATTATCAATTACTTAAAAAATTATTTCAGAATTAACTGTCAGTTCCAAATATTTCGATAAATAGCTGTTGAATTATTGTAAGGTACTTGTTAACCTTACAATAATTCCGAAATTCAACAAACATTTGTCGTAGTTTTCGAATTTTATTTTTGAAAAGATTCTAAAAATTTACCGTTAATTTTAAAAATTATTTCGGATTAGCTATGAATGCAAAATATTTTAATAAAGGTTTGTTAAATTTCAAAATTATTCTAAGGTCAACAAATATCTTATAATAATTCAACAGCCATTTATCAAAAAATTTAGAATTGACAGTTAATCTTGAAATAATTTTTAAGTAAATGATAAATTTTTAATTTTTTTTACAATAAAATTCAAAAAAACACGACCAATAGGAGTTCAAATGAGCGGTGTCGATCATTTTTTCTCCATCTAAAGTTAAGTGCATTGGGACATATGATGAATATGAATATTTTTAGATAATTTAAGATATTTTTAATTTTGTTTCATAAATCAACAAAAAATAAAAATAATAACAAAATATAAATTAACAAATACCTTATCATAATTCAACAACTATTTATCAAAATATTCTGAGTTCACGGTTAATTCAAAAATAACTTTTTAAGTAAACGGTAAATTTTTACTATTTTTTCAACAATAAAATTCAGAAAGCATGACCGAAAAGAATTCGAATGAGCGGTGTCGGTCAATTTTTTCTCTCTAAAATTAAACGTATTAAAACATGTGATGAATGTAAATATAATTTAAGAGACGAATCAATAATTTTAATATTTGTCAAAAAGTAAATAAAATTAAAAAAGCATTCCAATAAAAATTAGTTTCCTTTTAAGAGAGAGAGAAGAAAAAAAGGGGTGCTGCGGTGGAAGGAAAAAGACTAAAAGGGGCGCCTCACGTGATCTGTGGGCGTCGGTGTGCATATGGCATCACAAACTCCTTGGTTCTTATCAACTAGCAAGAAGCAATTAATACGGACGCTGAGAAACGTACCTGAGTGGCTCTGATTACAGCACCTCTGGCCAAATAGAGCGTCATGTGGCTGGTAAGGTTGAAGCTCCCTGTCAGATACACCCCAGGAGGTACGTACAAAAGCGTCCCTCCTCTACGCCTCAGATGCCCAATCCGATAAATCGCCTCCCTAAACGCTCTCGTATTAAGCGTCCGTCCGTCGCCGACTCCTCCGAACTCCGTTATCGATATCTTATCGTTCCGATACCTCATCGGAACTATACCGGAGCATGTTTCCACGTCGGCTAGAGCGACGCAGTTCAGAAACGGCGCAATCGCCGCGAAGCAGAGGAAAATTGAGCAAACGAATCCGCGCATTTTGATAAACAACCTATAAGAGTTTGATTGCTTGCTGATTTTCCGAGAAAATTGGGGGCGTTTGGTGGCGAAACAAGGAAATTACAAAGAGAAAAGGTCCAAAAACTACTTTAAAGGAGGAATATAACTCCGAGTGAGATTTTGTTGGTGAATTGTGGATGAGGTCCAAGGAGATGAGTACAAGAGAGCTTTACTTATGCATTATTATGTAGATCTACAAATGCTCCAAGAAGAAAGCTCCAAATAGGGCTTCCATGGACATTATCTGCAACAGAAACAACACAACAAAATTGAATCAATGTAATCCAAACAAAATTAGATATATTTAGAGGTGAGAATGAGATTGTAGCATTACCAGTGATTGTGAGCTTTGGTAAATCATCCGACGGAGCTTACTGAATTGGGAAAGCAGGCGCTGTCGATAAGTGATTGTCCTCAACAAGAGATATTTATATACGGAGGTGAGTGATAAAGGCGGGCACAAGTGATGGGCTTATATAATATATATACATATACATATATATATTATATATTGCGTTTAACGGGAGGAAAATATAAATAAGTAACGGTTTGTTCGAATAATTTCAGATGGTCCCATCCATGTGTGAAAAGTCCGTGATCATTAGCTCCTTTATTTATTTTTTTAAGACAAGTGTAATTGTTTTTGTATTATAAAGAAATGTTAAAAATATCATATTTTTAAGTAGGATAAATAAATTATACTTTCCTTTTTTATGGTTTAACAGAGTAAAGCTAGAAACACAAATTATTCAAATACAGATATGTGCGAAATCGTTAGAAACACACAAATTTTCCTTAACAAAATATTATGACCGGTTCTTGCATACAAATTCTAGAGTGGGGTGGTTTCTGGCCAATCATTATTCGATACAATCAAGTTAGTGATCAATATAGAGAGGTTATATGCAAGAGGGTGTTTGAGTGTATGAAAATGTAATTTGTTCTTGACCTTGTAGCCTTTTTTATATTGTGGAAGGCATAGAAATTCTAGACAGTCTAATGGTTGTTGTTCACGCTTCTTTTGACTTACTAGAGGAGTGACTTATTTATTTAGGCCTCAATCTCAGATATTTCGAGCGCTCTAAAGCTCTAATTGTGGAATCTCGCTACGCGAGTCTAGTGATTGATTCTCTTGCTAGGTTTGGCCTGATTTAATTATTTGATTATTTTGTCGTCTTTATGTGAAATTTTTTTATAATTTTTTGTTTTTCATTAACTTTTTGTGGACTATTGATTCGTCTTGTCTAGAAATTTCAGAAAAGTTATAAATAATAGACAAAATTTGGAAAAAAAATTAGAAAAGACAAATAATCCAAAAGTAAATTTGTTTTGTGTATATTCGTCGTCTTTAGTGATTTTTTTTTTTAATTTTTGGACATAATTTTATACTTTTTATATTCGTCTCATCGAGACGGACTAATAATTCACAAAAAATTGAAGTCAAAACAATAAATACAAAAAAAATTAAATAAAGACAAAACTTGCTTATTAATAAATAAGTTAGGCCAAATTAAGCCTCTTTGATAGAGCGATACTACTCTTGAAAGATTGAGTGCTTGCTCCTAAGAGAATTTAATGCTCTTAGTTTATAGATGACTTTAGGATTTTAGTAAATTATAATTTGGGATATCTCAAGCAATAAATGAAAGAAATGTTATAATGCGTAAAAGTATAAATAGGAAATGCTAGTTATGTGAATTTTGGTAGTTTTTTTATTTAAAAAAAAAATAAGAGAGTGACACATCACCTAGCTTATATTTTTATATAATAAGATAGGTCGCGGATTTGATAGTTTTAAAAAAATAAAAAATAGAACTTTTTTATTTTTTTATTTTTCGTTTTATTTTTTCATTAGATTGTTGGTTTGTGCGCGGTGTAATGCCATCAATATTGTACCATATCACTCGGTACCAAGATGTACGTATCTTATTGTACAAAAATGACACCGACCAGCATACCGACCAATACCAGCTTGTATTAGTAGTTGTCGGTACAATTTTCTTTTTAATTTTCAATTAATAATTTTTTAAATAATTATACATAAATTGAGACCAGAACCATCTGTTTTTATGTTTTGTAATTTATTTTTAAGTAGTAACGTTTTACTTTATATGTTCAATATAATTTTTTGTTAGAAAATATTTTTTAAGAAACATATATTACTTTTTAGTAATAAAATTAAAATAATACGTAGAAATACATCGTATCATTATATACTGTACCAATAATTAAAAGGCAACTTTAAATATGGAGTACTAGCTTTTGTCCACTATAGTTTTAGTTTAATATTCGAAACTTAACTGGCTGAAGTGCTGAACCCAGCTTTGCGTAAAGGTTTGATATGAAAATGGAAAAGTTAAATATTAAAGCCCACTTTGTACCATCCTGGTCGGCCAATACCTTCTAATTTTTTATTTTAGAGAATGAAACTATACGTGTTTACAGATACGATCATAACTCGAATCAGATTGAAATATTTGGTTGTCGATAGATATACATTGTTAGAACGTCGATCACAAATGAAGAATAGCTAGGTTTTAAATCCCAGAGATAGAATTTTCTTTACTTTGAGTCTATTTAGATCAGAACCATTGATTTTTTTTTGTCTATCGATCGGCCAATTTTAAGCAATTTTTGCATTTTCTACTGAGATACCAAGTCCCTAAGTAGGCCAAGACTCTTGGCCACCCACGACTTTGGTTTTTTAGAGAATTTCGCTCCTATATTGTAGGACTTGTAGCTCGGCAATCGATCAAAGTTCATGTGTGTACCATGCATGCTACTCGAGTCAAAGTGTAAACTAGTGATGCTCAAATTACCATATTTAAATTGCCAGACTTTTATCTTTTGAGTAGAGGAGAAAATGGAGAGTGGGTTGGAAATGTTCTAAAACCACCTTCCCCGTAAATTAGGAGATGATAAATTCGGATTAATTTAGCACTCAGTTTCTCAATACATAATTCAGCGTTGAGTCTTCACAATTTAGTGTTCAGCGTCTCACCGCTTGCCCAACATTCAGTCGTTGAGCTCATGGTCACTCAAATTTAGACATTCAATTTTGCTGGTGCACAGTATTTTGATAATCAAGCAGCTTGTTTAAAAGGAACAAGTCATGTGATCCGCTCGGCAAGATCCCCTAAATGAACCCAGAGAGCTTCGAGTTCTGAAAATGAAGCCCTCAGTAAATAACTTGTTCTTTCCAAATAAGAAAATAAGGATCTTCGGGCCATTTAAAATCATTCATCAGGTAGCCTATAAAAGGGATCGTTGTGTCAAGGTGCGTTCACAATCCATATTCTTCTACATACTTGCATACATACGCTCTTCTCGCTTGATATCTAACTTACTCATTGGAAGATTAACCGAAAAACACTGTTGGTATTTGGACTTGTGTGCATGAAGTCCAGCAAAAACTCCGAAAATTGCCGTCCAATTTTTGACATCGTCAGTAGTAGTTCTGAATTTTTTTGAAGACAGAAATCATAACCCATCTCAGATTGAAGTGTTCTTCAGAAGTACATTACTGGGCCAAAATAACTGAACTTGGGCCGAAGAATTAGACATGCCGAAAAGTTTGCCGGGCTGAGTCGGGCCTAATAAATATTGTGCGTCCATTGGGCCAAATTGTGCGGCCCATTTGCGCCTCGTGAGTGTTAAATTAGCACTGCTTGGCAAGAGCAAATATACGTAGTGGCAAGTACGGTCAACTAATCTTACTGAGTAGAATAGAAAAATCTCACTAAGATATATGTATTTTTTTTTAGATTTTTGACAAATTTGTCCCACGGAATATTATGTCATATCCTACATATAATATGTCTTGCCCTACAAAGTTATATATGTTATACACACTTGACCTCAATACCTATAAATTCTAAATTCTCCCCTGTTGATTAGGCACTGTGACGGAGACCGACGTAGCACTTGCAAAACATCATCATGCACGCACACGAGGTTGTTATGACAAACACGCTTTGCTTGGTGACCAGTTGAATCGTACTCTATGTAAGTTATACAATGAAGTTGTAAAGAGGTACTTTATACGTTCTATTTATATTGTCCAATAATTTCTTGAAAAAAAATTAACTTAAACACCAAAATGTCTTTTCGATTAACCATTTGTCACTAATGAATTATTCATCTTGTAGTTAGTCTTCACGAAAAAAGAAACGCACCAGAAACAAAGGAATCGACTCCACGACAACTAGAATCAACAAGTCTTTTCATTGTTTTACATGGGGATACAAATTCTAAATAAAGAATGTTAATATGATTCGTTTTTTAATCCAATAACAAGAGCTGAGACGGATAGACTAATTATTTAATACTTCCACCAAAATATGATGTGATGTTTCTTACATAGTACTCACGATGAATAAATCGTCATAATATATACTATATGAATCACTCTTTATTTGACCAAGAACTTTGTTGTCACTAATGGCGAAAAAAAAAAATTAAACCATTCTACTACAAGAATTTGAAGAAGTTTATGGTTTTTTGGCAACTTAGCGTGCTTTTATTTTTCAACAAGCGTCTAACAATTAACAAGAATGATTGTTAATATGTTATCATAAAATTTGTTGCAACATAATTTATTAGGATTAGTAAATGTGAAAGAAATAGAACATATGTACGCATATATTTTTATTCACATAATCAGAATAAATACGTTCAAACTCGTGCGATACACGTAATTTTATAAAATAATAAGAGTTTCATATGGATAATTTAGTATATATCTGTGTCCATATTTATACTCGTAAATTTGCGTATTTGCAATAACAATATTCTTAGATTATAGTTTAAATTATACATCTTAAATTGTAATAGAAGCGGATAAACTTATTTATTATAACTATGAAGCTATGGTTAAGCAATAGTTAAAGCCTTTAATATTTAAAGCTGAAAATCAACTTTTCAATTACTTAGAATTCAAAATCTGACTCCAAAAACACCACAAATTTAACTTTTTCTAATTCAATTTTAACATTATATTTCAAAATTTACTATTTGGTAAACACAAGACTTCATGCAAAAGACAAAAATATTAAAGTGTAGGAACACAACTTCTCATTTATAAATTTGGACACAAATATGTCTAAAATCGTCTGATGCATGTTGAGTTATTTTAAATAATTGAACCTCGTGTACATTAAACGATTATAAATATATCTGTGCAAGAAAAGCGCGTGCGAATACTTATTTTTCTTCTCTCTCCATAATTAGCTCCAGAAAATCATACGCCCTTGATTTTGGCTCGAGATTAAGCAAGAACTTCCCAAATCAACTCGAAATCAAACGATGGCATCCTCTCAAGCAGGCAATCTTCCATCTCCGATTCCGGCGCCGCCGTCGAACACTCGCCGGAAAAAGAGGGCGACGAATTCTCCCCCTTTTGAATTCCCTCTGCCGACACTGTTGGCGACACCACCATCTCCGAAGGAGACAACGATGACGAAGGAACAGCCGAATCGACCTTCATCTTTTTCTCAGACCCATTTTTCTTCTCTTTCTTACTAGCTTTCTCTCTCTTCATTTTTTGACAGATTGATTGAATCTTTGCATCCACTGCACGCTTCAAATCATTCAATCTCGCACAATCGCCCAACCCCAAATTCGTCGCATCCCTTAGATTCGGAAAATTCAATCTCGCGTATTCGCCGCGTAGCTTATACGCAGCTCGATCGTAAGCATATGCTGCAGCCTCAGCACTATCATAAGTTCCCAACCAAACTCTCACTCTGTTCTGAGGGAGTCTAATCTCCGCCACCCATTTCCCCCAATGCCTCTGCCTCACCCCTCTGTATAACTTCTTCTTCTCGCAGTGGAAAACAGAGTTTTCAATTGGAACGGTTGCCGGAATCTGTGAAATTCCGACGTGTGCACTGTTTTCTTCGTAGAATTTTTGCAGTAAATCTCTTTGTTGAAGGTAAACTGAAGAGCCTGAGACTAAGGGATTTGTTACAGGATTTCTAGTGGGGATTGATTGAGAACAATGAGAGAAGATTGAATCCAAGGTGTTTGTGCCTCCAGCTAATATGACATCCGATAATGTGAATGGAACGTTGTTTTCTTGCATTCTTGCGATTTTCCGGGAAAATTCAGAGGAATCTGATTCTGCTGGAAACTGGGAAAACAGGAAGAAAAAAAAAGGAAGAAGGGGTGCGGAATATATGAAGAAGAAAGGTTGGAATTTGTGGGAAATCAGAGAAAAGGAAGAAGAGCTGTGGGGTTGGGGATCAAGGGGTCTGAAATTTGTGGAGGATTGGAGAGAGATCTTGTTCAGATATGAGAATTGTTTGGTGTGGAGAACAGAGCAAGTAATGAAGAGAGAGAAGCGTATGGATAACCTGAGACTTTTTAGAGAGAGAATGGGAGTGAAGAAGAGATGTGGGAATTAAGGGGTCTGAAATTTTCCTTCTGTGTCTGTATTGGGTTTACCCTATGGGGAATTTATAGAGCAGGGGAAAGGATTTTCCATGGACAATAACTTATGTCCGAAGCTTCAAATTTTAGAATAAGTCTACAAGGTGATTCTGCTTACATCTTATAGAAATTCAAGTAATGCTAAACACACAGATGTTTCGGATCCATGCGGACTTCACCAAAAATTAGTTTGTTTAATTTCTTACATTTTTACCCTTTAATAAAATTACGAATCAAAGTTTTATAGCCCCAAAATGGAGACCCGGAGATCCTACAATATACGATAGACAACAAAGTGTGTTGTACAATAATACGTCATTATTTTGACCATTAAAATATTGCCCGAATAGTTTGACAATTTTCGAATAACATTTTGGCCACTTTAAGGTACAATAAGATCCCTTTGTCCTTACAAAATCTATGCTTTTTGTTGATGATTTAGAATTCTTATTGGAAAAATCAAAGGGCCAAAAGTGACGGGGAAATTTGTCCCTAAAAATTAAATCGATATGAGTATATGCACCGATTGAGATACTTTGAATTACTAAAGGAAAACAAGTATGAAGTTTACGTAGCCTATAAAAAAAACTTTTAAAAGATCGCTATAAATTTTGATAGATTGTTAAATTAGTATCTCGAAAATTGATTAAAATACGCGTAAATTATTCAGACACTTAATTATTTCAGGTATTGTTGTACTTCAAGGGAGAATACTAAAAAGTCACGGTGGGAGAACACATCCTTAAAGCCAAAGGTAAGAATTTGTAATGTAAACATCTGTTGGGTTTTGTTTTGACATTTTTGACTTCCGTGTGGACCCCAATTACATATATACAAACTGTGGGTACTTATGAGGAAATAAATGCTACTTTTTCGTTTTATTAAGAACCAGCTTCATGTACTGTGAGCCTACATTCAATAAAGTTTCTGAATCCACGCGTTTTTCTTCCAATTTAGGATCAAGAAAAATTAATGAATTCCATGAAATTAAAATTCGGGGAATCAAATTGAACTAAAAAATCGGATCAATTTGTCGGTTCAAATAGCTCAAAATTCAGTCTGGTCTGATTTTAATTTGAAACCTTTGAAAAAACGGATATATGATCCGGTTTTCGATTTTTAGGTGTTAAAACCGGTTCAAACCGAATCAGACCGAATCGGCTTGGCTCAAAATTATAGTTGAATTTAAGTTGATTGATTTTGTTTAATTTGATGGATTTGACCCGAATTATTGATGGATTTTATAATTGTCCAATTGTGTTTTAACTGAGTTTATTTTATCTTATAAATTTTGATAATTTTCTACTTTGTTTTAGCCTTGGTCCGAAATGTGACCCAAAGGCTAAACAGCCTAAATTGAATTGAAATCAGTCTGAATTGGTTTTTCAGTTTGAGAAATTCGATTTCAACAGTTGAAATCGAAACCGAACCGGTTACACTGGTTCAGTCTCATAAATCCTACTAAATCGGACCGATTACACCTTAAGTTCTCGCGAACAGAGACAGACTCATGGGCGGAGGTGTCACGTGATGCCCCATTGGCCCATAAAGAAGGAAAATAAAGGTTAAGCCTTTTGTGTGCTAGGTTCTCTGACTCCTATTTTCTTCTTCCACATCACACAACTTCTCAACCAAATAGTTAAGCCTTTTCTTTGCTAGGTGAAGATAATTTTAAAGTCTTATTTTCATAAATCATATTAGATGATTTTAAAGATTTGAAAGAACGTAAAATTTTATTTTGATAAATTATATGTTGTTGTGTTGTTTTTTTGTTTTATGTTGATGGGCATCTTAAGTTTTGTGGAAAGTATTATGATTGATTAAATTTTGAATAAAATTCTTATTCTTAGTTGTTCATTTATTTGACATTGACGCCCTCAACTTAAAATCCTAGGTCCTCCATTGCTTGCGAGTTTTGACAATTTCCCACATTTTCGACCATGAAATTCTATTACGCATAGCGTATAGTATGATGTGTTGTACGTCAAAATAATACCATTTTAGTCGTCAAAATATTGTCTAAACGGTTCAATATATAATATCTGGACAGTATTTTTGTAATTGAAACGACACCGTTTTCAAACACAACACACTATGTTGTGGGCTGAGCACAATAAATTTCCCGTGTCTCCGAATTGATATCAACGTGTAATGAAAAAATTGAAAAAGAGAAAGCTATAAAGCATTGTTATGCATGACTTTGGTTTATTTTACGTAACTTTTTAACTATGTTACGTTTTATTTTTGCGTAATTATGAATAAATGTGTTCCAAAAAAAAAACAAAGTTATGCGTATTTAATTACGGTTAAGTTCCGAAACTGATGGTTAGTTACGATTATTATGATCCATGCGTTGTTGTACGTGGTTTTTATGGTTTGACTTGTTACTTATTTTTTGTTTCATTAATTTGTTACGAGTCTTTATAGTGTTTGTCATCTATAATTTTGGTATAGTTACAAATATGTATATTAAAGTAATAAATACGTGTCACACGAGCCAATATTATACATATAATTAGGGACGAAGTCAAGAATTTTACTACGCAAGGGGGAGTCTACTATTTGAATTTTTTTTCCAAAATATTTAGCAGGAACAAGTCTATATAGTTCATAGAAAATAATTTTTTTCTACATAATAATAGAAGTTTTTTCTTTTCTTTCAGGAACGATCGTCTCTACTGGCCCCTCCTTGACTTCATCCAGCATATAATACGCATAACATGAGCCAATATTGTTGTTTTATCTCTAGACTCTTATGGGTGAAAAAATACTAGGTTGTACACACACAATATATATATATATATATATATATAGGGAAATGTTATATAGACCAATACTTTTTTGGACAAATATTAGGCCAATATCTAAATTCTTCATTTCTAATTAAGTTTTAATGATCCGAACCGTTCAATGTGTTTAAAATATGTTTTTAAAGGTACCCCCGAGAAATCAGTTTAAAATATTACCGGAAATGACTTGATC
>JABCMJ010008752.1:0-11741 GCA_014822125.1 Arbutus unedo
TCTCTCTCTAATACTCTAATACTCTTATTTTCCAACTCTTTTGAAGTTGAAGAAGAAGAAGAAAATGACCTTCATAACATTTATAGCACGAAATTACTTTATCAATAAGAAAAGGTAAATCGATTTATTGTATATTTCTGTAAAAATCAATTTTTTATTTCAATTTGACATCTAATGTTATGATAACTTTATTATGCAGGTTAGATACTAGCTAACGTCAAATTCAGTTCTATTGTTCTACTCTATTTGCTTGCTTTACCTCTAATTTTCTGCTTGGAGTCAAATATGACAAAGAGAAAATATGAATCTGGATATACAAAACTTAAGAAAAAAAGAAGAATAGAACAACTTATTCAATCTAAAAAATGAGCTCTTGATAAGTCTGTGGTTAGCAATAAACAAGATTTCTTAACTCATCTAGATGAAGAGCTAGAAGAAATATGAAAAAATATGAAGCTATTGATCACTAGATATGAAGAGCCAGAACAATTGATCAAACTATTTTTCCAATCAAAACTAGTTTTGAACAATTTCAAGAATATTGTTACGCCTTCAATTTTAAGAAGTCAAAATCATACATATATAATAAATAAATCTTCTAAAGATACATAAATTATTCCAAAATATTCATTCATAAAGTGTAAATGAGTTTCATTAAAATAAAATTCCAAAATAGGTCATTTCAACCCAAATGGCCATTTATATAAGGCAAAAGTTTTAAAAGATTTCATCAAGAGTTATGAAACCAAAATAAAGTTATATTACATCTTCTCAAAAAATGGTTGATCAATAGATGATGGATAACTCCACATATAAACTCTCAAAAGATGCATACACCCAAGCATGTCATGCTTTCCAATTTATTACTCTGGGATAGTACTTGATTTGAGCTACAAGCCCAATAGAAATATCTATACCAATATATCATGATTATGAAATGGAATGGTATGTCAAACTAACTCAACAATATAATCTAGGCATGGATCAATTTCACAACATTAAGAAGAATATAAACAACACTCGAGCAAACATGTAATCATCAAGTCGTTCCTTCATCAAAGGCTTTATCATGTCGAATAGCTTATAATTCTCATCGATACATCGTTTACATGTGTTATGTTGTCAATTCTTGACACTCGCTTGAAGGAGGCCAATATGTTCTTAGCATTCTTAGAGGAGTTTAGTACATTTTTAGCATTTCTGGAGGAGTCTAGTACATTCCAAACATTTTCAGAAGAGTCTAGTACATTAGTTATTATCTAATCATAGTTGACTGTGTCAACATTCATCGATGTGTTTAATAGTCAAATCCCGTCAAGACTAAGGCATCAATTCATTATTCATGTGCTCAATGTCCATGAACAGTGCATAACATAAGGAAAAGCATAAACTTAATGGAGGTATTAAACGTGACATTCAAAAAGGAACTAATAACAATATCATAAAAGGTTCTTGGTAAAAATTGGCTCAATCTACGCAAGACATGTCGATACGTCACCTCTACTATCCTCTAAAGGATCTTGAATGGCCAAACAAACCACGATGACTATGTCCTTATGGCCAAACCGCATCAACCCCGTCCTCGACATGACCTTCAAGCAGACATGATCACCCACCAAGAAAGCTAAAGATCACCTTGTACGGTCTGCATTAACTTTTCTAGTAACTTTCGGCAATAAGCAACCGTTGTCGTATCTGAACAATCTTTCAGTAGTCTCCCGAACTAGATCTTGCCCCAGCACTATGTCTTTCTAAACTTCAGCCCAACATATTGTTGACCTACAATGTCTACCATAAAGCACTTCATAAAAGGGTCATCCCTATACTCAACCGATAACTATTGTTGTAGAAAAATTCTGCCAGTGGTAGTTGATCCTCCCATGAACAACAAAAATAAAAAACACAAGCCCTTAATATGTCATCAAGGATCTGAATGGTACGCTTAGACTGTTTATCTACTTGCAGGTGAAATGCAGTACTCATACATAAGTTCGTACCAAACGCCTTCTGAAGACTCAACCAGAATCACATTGTAAACCTGAGATCTCGTTCTAACGCGATAGACATTGACACCCATGCAGTTGGACTATCTCTCGGACATATAATATGTTTAATGCTTTTATAGTATCTATCACGTGGATAGGGAGAAAGTGAGTAATCTGGTTAGCTGATCAACCACTATCCACAGAGCATCATGTCCTGTTGGTGACCTTAGAAGTCCCGCCATGAAGTCCATTGTCACATGTTCCCACTTCTACTCAACTACTAGCAAAGGCTGCAATAAATTGGTGGGTCTCCGATGTTTTGCCCTAACCTAGTGACAAACTAAACACCTCGATATAAATTGTGCCACATCATGCTTCATCCATTTCTGCTAGTACTACCTTCAGAAGTCTTGGTACATACTTTGTATTTTCAAGGTATACAACAAGACAAGAATGATGAGACTCCCGAAGTACACTATCCTAGCATGACTCATGTACATATATTATGCCTGCAAACCTCAACTGTAATACTCCATGTAGACCATTGGCCCAATAACTTGTCGGAGCCCAACTACGTGGCTCAAAATGCTTAAACTCAAGTTATTTGTAGTAGTTTACATGGCTCATTATATACCCAAGATCACCCATGTAGACTTTCGATGTGGGACGTGATGTCACAATCTCCCCACCTTTAAGACTTTGTGCCCTCACAAGGGGTTCAACGCTAGAGTCACCACGGCTTAAACCCGAGTCTGTTCTCTAATGACCAAATAAAGTCTCGACCCCACACTCGATCGTGTAAATAGGTCACTCTAATACCACTTGTAACGTCTCATGTAGACCATTGACCCAATAACTTGTCAGTACCTAACTACGTGACCCAAAATGCTTAAGCTCAAGTTAGTAATAGTTTACATAGCTCATTATATACCAAAATTACCCATGTAGACTTTCGATGTGGAATGAGATGTCACGTCAACCCCTGATCAGTATGGAGAACTCATCCATTAGCTTGCTTACCCGAAGCCAAACGGTGATGTATAGACTATGATGCTAAATAAAGAAGTATGTCCCCTATATGTATTGAGCTACAAACTATGCTCACCAACCTCTCCGAGCATCTTCACTCCCAAATAGTCAGGTTGACCAAACTGTGGAGTTTTTTTTACGCTCAAAGCATGTGCCACTACGTTTGCCTTACCCAAATGGTACTATAACTCAAAGTCATAATCCTCCATGTATTCCTTCCATCTTCGCTGCCTCGTGTTCAGATCCTTCTGAGTGAAGATATACTTAAGGGTTTTGTGATTCGAGAAAATCTCAAATTGCCCATCATACAAGTAATGTCTCCAGCTTTAGCGTGCAAAGATAACTGCTGCCAACTCTAGATCATGGATGGGATAGTTGCGCTCGTAATTTTTCAGGTGACAAGAAACATAAGCAACAACCCTGTGATCCTACATCAGTAGACATCCCACATCAGTAGACATCCCAACCCCTTCTTGGAAGCATCACAATACACTGAGTACCTCTAATCTTGCTAAGGCATCACCAAGGTCGGTGCTGACACCGACTTCCATTTCATCTATTGGAATGAAAGTTCACATGCTTCATCCCATAAAAATCGACCCCATTTTCTAAGTGAGTCGTGTCATCAGAGTAGCCAACCGTGCAATATCCCCAATAAAAACATCGATAATAATTAGCTAAGCACAACAAGCTCCAAATTTCAAAGACACTATTGGGTTTCTCCCAAGTCAACACTACCTCAATCTTGGACTGATCCACTGCTATCCCCGTCCTTGGAATTTTGTGTCCCAAAAACTTCACCTTGGAGAGCCATAATTCACACTTCTAGTATTTGACATAAAGAGAATTTTTCTGCAAAATCTAATCTCAAGTGTTCTTCGTGCTCCACCTTTGATGGTAAATAGACAAGAATATTATGCATGAACACCATGAGGAGCTAATCAAGATATGCATGAAATACCATGTTCATCAGGGCCGGGTCAGTCAAACCAAACGGTATCACCACAAACTCATAATGGTCATACCAGGTTTGAAATGTTGTCTTGAAAATATCTTCCTCTCTGACCCTTAACTGATGATACCTCGATCTCAGATCAATCTTTCAAAATATTCGAGAACTCCTAAGCTGATCAAACAAATCATCTATCATCGATAAAAGGGTATTTATTCTTGACTATCACAATATTCAGTTACCAGAAGTTAATACATAGTTGCAAGAACCCATCATTCTTTTGCCAAATAGGGCTGGAGCGCCCCATGGTGAAGTATTGGATCGGATAAATCCCTTGTCTAATAACTCCTGAAGCTGCACCTTTAGTTCCTTCAACTCTAGTGGAACAAACTGAGAATGTGCCATCAGGGTTGGCCTTGAGTTTTTGGGGGGCTTAGGCGAAATCTAAAAAATGGCCTTTTATATTTTCTAAATGTAAAAATAAATTACAATAATTTTGAAGACAATATCACAAAAATTATTTAGCATTATAGAATATTACAAAAATACAAGTTCAAATATTACATTTCATTATAAGAAGCTAAGGATATAACCAGAACATTACTTTTCTTGCATTTCTATAAGCAAAAGTATCAATTAGACTTATATAATCTATCTCTTTCCACCAAGTCATTTTTTATGGATAACAAGGATAAGATGGATAACCCATTTATTCCTTCTTGTGACATGGTTGATCGAAGGTAAGATTTGGTCATTTTTAACTTTGAAAAGCTTCTTTCTCCAGAGGCAATCGAAACCGATATAGTCCAAAAAATTCTATAAGTATTCCATATATTTGAAAAAGAATCCTCCACATGTTTCAAATGATTGAGTACTTTAATTGGTTTCTTCACTTCATTTGGTAGTGTTTCTTTCAAAACTTTCAACTCCATCAATATCGGAAACCCCTCCACGTTTCAAAACTTCCTCAAGATTGGCACAATAAGTCTTCAAATTTCATCACTCGAACATGACTTTTCCAAATCAAACAAAAAGCTAAATTTTTTCTCATAGACTTTAAACTGTTCGAGCCTATTATTAAGTGAAGAAAGAGTTTGATCTACTATGTACAAGAAATAATTTACTCTAAAAGATTCTTCAGCTAAGTGACACCTCTTCATTGATATTCTCATCAAACTGCTTTTTTCTTGAATAATACGTTTTTCAACAATCTTAGGCTCACTTCCATTTCATTAGCTATTTCTTTAGCTTTAATCATTGCCTCCACAAATTCATCTCTATACATTTCAAAATAAGTAATAAGCGCTTATAACTTCTCTATAGCAATATCTATGTGCATGTCTTCACTTTGAAGCAACTTGCTAACAGAGTTGACAACAGATAACAAGTTGTACCAAATAACGATGCCTATCAAGAACACAAAATTTTCAAATTCATGAGTTACAAGAGACCAAACTTCACTTTTTACTATCGCTTCTTTAGTGCTATTTGCCAAATGCATCAAAACATCTCTTATTTGTGAAGCTTTGTACTTATAGGCTTAATACTCTCAATGTGACTTTCCTAACATGTTTATGATAGTGGCTTAAGCATGAAACCTTCCACATTATCCGTTAAAATTGTACATAATTGAATTGAAGAGAAAACAACACATATAAATGTTGTACTACTAAAAAAAAAGATCTTGCTCTGAGACAAGAGTTGGCCATATCACAAAATACAAGATTGAGATTATGACAACCACATGGCTTATAGAATACTCTAGGATTTACTTCAACCCTTTTTTTTTGCACACTCTTATATTTGTCTTTCATATTCGAGCCATTATCATATCATTGTCATCTTAAGTCACCAATATCAAGTTGAAGGCTAGCTAAGGCATCTTGAAGATAGCCAAATAGTCCCATCCCCGTCATATCATCGACCTTCATAAATTCTAGGAAGAACTCTTTCACCTTTATCAGACTTGTTAAAATATTTACACATCGCATCACAAGAGACATTTTTACTTCATGACTGACATCTGATGTGCAATCGAGTATAATCGAAAAATATTTGGTTTTTTTCATTCTTGCAACAATTGTGTTCTTGTTTTCACCCGCCAATATGTGTTATCAATTCATTTTGAATTTTATAACTAATGTAATGGTTATAGATCTCACACTTATTAATTTGCCGCAGGTGCTCTTGCATTACCGGACCAAATTCACCAATCATCTCAACCATGCTTAAAAATATTCTATTACTTTTTTGATAAATCTTCTCATTATTTTCACGAAATGGTAAATTGTTCTTTGCAAGTGCTTTCACACTACTAGAAAAAATACTTTTTGCGTTAAACCCTTCCCGTCACAAAAAGTCATCAGGCCGTTGCGAAAAGGCTTTTGTGACAACTTTTGTGATGGTTAAGTGGGGGTCGCTATTGTTTGGATTACAAAAATATTTTGCAACGGAAAGTTGTTGTCGCAATAGGTTTTGCGACGGTATGAAATATCTTTTGCTATGGCTTTCGGACCATCGCAAATGGTTATACCTTTGGCAACGGACAACACCACCGTCGCAAGTAGTTGGACTTTTGGCTACTGCTAAGGAACCGTCGCAAACGAGTCGTCGCAAAAGGTTAATTGTTGCGATATTTGCAACAGCTCTTTGCCGTCGCAAAATCTTGGACGTTTTTGCAACTTTTGATTGTCGCCGCAAAAGAGCTGTCGCATAAGGTTGCATTTTGCGACAGCTTACATGCAATCGCAAAAAGTTATTTGTGACAACAAATATTACCGTCGCAAAAAGTAAAGGTATTTACAGCGGCTCTTTCTCGTCGCCAAAGGTAGGATTGCATAAAAAATTATATTTTTTTTATTTCTTGGTATTACAAAATAAAAAATATTTAAATTTACTTAATACAAATCTATTAGTTTGAAATACCAAAAACTAACATAATTAAGACAACAAAAATAATAATTTCAAGCATAACAACATAATTTCTAAACCATTCTTCATTTACTTAAAATCAACATCCATAAAACATACTCATTCATGCCCACGGCATTTACATGTTCAAAATAAGTGGCTCCAAAATATCTTCATTCAACAAAATACATGTTCATTCTTCCATAAACAAATAGACTTCAAAATATAAATCTTCTCAATTGATGATCACTTTAGTTTTCCTCAAACACCTGAAAAAAAAGATGATAAAATAAATTTGAGATGCAAATTAATTTACATCACATATTCACCAAGCAACCATACAGTCAATGGATAAATCTATCGGAGTTTCATTACTTTCGTTACGATGAAAAGGAGCATACGATTCTCCATGGTTTGTCCAATTTTTGTACTTCTTGAAAAATCCATTAGAGTAAAGATGCTCCTTGACAACTTCTCGACAAAAACTATAGCGATTCTCACATTTTCTACACGGACAGCTGATGAATGAACCGGCAAGCCTACTAGTGTAAGCAAACTCGATGAAGTTGTCAATCCCATTGAAGTATTCTCTGGACATCCTTGTTGGTAAATCAATCCAACTCTTGTCCATCTTTCTACTCACTAAGATGGGAAAAGAGAAAAAAATAGCGATTAATGCAACGGATCAAAAAAATTAGAATTCATGAAGTGTTTTATTGTTGTTTCCCCAATCTATTGATACGCAATTGTTAATATTCTATTGATTAGCATGTGATTGCTTTGCCCATGAATAGAGCTAAAAAAGAAATTTACAAAAAGTAGTTTTCATGACTTTCCATTGCCAATGCTCAATAATCACATAAGTAAATACTGAATAATCAAAATGGGGGAGTCGTTGCATCGCCCTTTTTGCCTTGTCAACAACCACAAAAAAATAAATCCACATATTTCAAGGGTGGATGCAGCGAACTTCCCTCTTGCTCCCTTCGCAAGTGAAAAGAAAAGAATACTGAATATTACCGCAAATCGTCAAAGCGAGAGTGAGCAAGTGGCAGTCTCTACAAAATAATTATATTTCAACCGCAATTCCTGCTTCCTAATCTGAAGTTCATACAAGTACTCTATGCTTGGCCAAGGACTGCAGCAATCAAATGCATACAGTTGTGAGGATACCTATAATGTGCAGTGTTTGTGACAAGCATGTAATGGATCGGTTGTATGTAAACCCCACCTTCACCCCCGCCCCCCATCCCCCGTTATGTTGCAACCTGTTATGTAGTCATTCTCTTTAAGTACTTTCTTCTCCGGTGTATCTTGGTTATGTTAACTTATGTCTTATGTGTTTGGTGTTTGTGCGTGCCAACTTTACTCAACAAAATGAACAAAATAAGAATATATTTTCGTAAAAGAAGCTTCACCAACATTCCATCTCACATTTGAAAAGCAGTGACCAACATTCCATCTCAGTGTTGAATGCTTTTGAGAATAACCTTGACTTCAAATATTCTTGAGCTTTTTCTGTTATTTCCGTATTTATGACCAATATTTCCAATTTGTTGAAGCTTTATTTTCCAATTTAGCTATCTGTTAACTTGTAAAGACATTTTGATCTCTTGTCAGTGTTTCCAACATTTATACATTAGCTGCTCATAGCTTGAGTGAAGGAATGATTTATTAGCCTAGTTTCCAAACCTTTATATCTTCTGCTAGAAAGCACAATCTAAATAGAATTTTGTTTTGTTGAGAATAGAATGATATTATGTTTGCTTGTTCTTCCAGGTGTGAAGGCTTCTCTATGTGTCCAAGGTGATCATATGATGTCATTCATGCAAGTGGATTGTTCAGCTTGTATCAGAATAGTACAACAAATTAAATAAAAGACAGTACTGAAAAATGACAAATTTGTTGTATATATTTAAGTGCATCTATATTCCCATTTTAGGAGAGGTAATGGAGTACACATGGATTTCCATTAACAAACATGAGGAATCATACATATAGACATATCATCTCTCTCAATCATTCCATCAAATACCATATGTGCATCCCACAAATCACCATTATATCCAATAGAACAACAAGAGAGTATTACACGTAGACATCCGAATCAAAGCTCAATTTGTACTGTGCTTATACATATATACACACAGACACATACATATCCAACAAAATATTATAGCAGAATAGAAACAACAAGCTTCGAGATACACTTTCTTCATTTTGAGATTTAGGGTTCATTACCTTTATTTTTAAGAAGACCGGCACAAAAATCAGACTTCTCGTGCGTAAGGAGAGAGAGAGAGAGAGCATGCTTCACAAAGGAGAGAGAGAGAAGAGAGAGAGAGACAACAGGCTTCGCAAGAGACTGCTGTCTCTCGAGAGAGACAGATTTGGCTTCCCACGAGAGAGAGAGAGAGAGAGAAGGCTTCATACGATTTGGGCGAAAAGAGAGGGAAGCTAAAAAGGGAGAAAATATTTGGGCGGGAAATTAATAACATTCGCGCGGCATTTATAGTAGCCGACTGAATCAGTCTTATTACCAAAAAAATATATTCTAATTGCCCGATTGAAAATAGAAAGAAAATAAATTTTAACAATAAATATTCTATTTTTTGAATGAAGAATAAAATACTTTTGTGTGTAATTTTTTACTTTTTTCACACCAATTAAAGTTCTCAAGTACTTTTCTAAATCAGAGTGAAATTTTTTCAAAATTTATATTCTAAAATGATTTATTTTTTAGTTTAAAAGTAATATATATTTTTTTAATTTTAAAAGTAGTATGGTTTTTTATTTTCAAAAATATTATGAATTTAAAAACAATACCACTTATTAAAATTTAAAAATAAAATAATTTTTTAAAAACTTAATTACGAGGGTTTCAAAATTAAATATGAGAAGAATGTGTCGAATTTTTTTTATAGGTTGCATGGATTTATATTTGCACGCACAAGACGATTTCGGGATTCAAAATTAGCTAGTGTTTCAAATTCAGGGATTCGAATATTGAATTTAGAGTTTAGGGTATGTTATAGGGTTTTAGAGGTATGGGTCGAGGTTGGGGTTTAGGGTATGCGGTTTAGGGTATGAGTATATGGAGTTTGAAGTTTAGGGTTTCGGGTCTACAGTCGAGGGCCGAGGTAGTACTCTCGAGTATAGCATTTAGGTTTTAATATTTAGATATATATACATTTTAGAATTATTTAATGTTTATGATTTAGGGTTTAGGGTATATCATGCATGATCTACAAAAAAAGACTCAAATTTTAATTATCGTATATTGTTGACGGAAGTGAGTAAGTGGTAGTCCACAAAAATCAAAATCACCATTAAATTGCATCAGTGTTCTTCGATTGATTTTCTTTCATTGGTTTGTGAATACATATATAATTACCACAATAATTCATAAGCAACACAAAATCATAAAAATATTTAAATGATATATGCACACACTTATATTTTTTTGAATTAAAGAATAAATCACTTTTATGCATAAATGTTTAATTTTTTTAAATTAATTAAATGTCTCTCAAATACTAATTTTTTAATTTAGCATGCAATAAAATTTCAAAAATTTTAAAAGTATAATACGATTTTTTTTCAAATTTTAACAAAAATATGATTTTAAATTGTTTAAAAATAACAATTGTTTAAATTTTAAAAATACTTATTGTCAAAATAGTATGACTTTAAAAATATTTACTTTTTGCGACGGGATATCCAGCCGTCGCAAATAGTATTACCTTTTGTGACGGCATCGTTTGCCGACGCAAAAAGACAGTACTTTTTTGCGACGACGAACGGCCCCATCGCAAAAAATACTAACTTTTTGCCACAGCTGGATTGACCGTCGCAAAAGTTACTCACTGTTTGCGACGACGAGTGTCGTAAAAAGTACTCATTTTTGCGACGAGAAATGCCCCGATCACCAAAAGTAGTACTTTTTGCGACAGGAAGCATGCTGTTGCAAAAGGTACACCTTTTATGATGGGAAATGCAGCTATTGCAAAAATGTTGACTCAAAAAGCCTTTATTCTAATAGTATCACAACAATAATTTCCCTTAGTAATCCCCCCAATTCTCTCTCTTTATTAATTTGTTCTTGTATACTTTTGTCAATTGTTTGATTCTTCTCCAACTTTTTTTCCGCGTCAATTTGCTCTCTCCCTTTGGCCCCAACTTACATAGTTATACTTCAGCACTTGCCCCTCAAGGCCCCCCTCTCTGACTCACTCTCTCTTACTCTCATTCATCCTTAATTGCAATTGTACCCCACAGTCCCGCTACACTCCAATACTCCATCAACACAAACGAAACCCCGCAGTCTCCACAGAAGAATCAATAAATAAAGAATATTAGTTTGTCACTTTGTCTTTACAAGTCAGTGAAGCCACAACCATAGAGGCCCTACTTCTCAGCCTTGTAACTTTAAGTTTTAATTTAATGATATATTTATATATATGTGTGTGTGTGTGTGTGTGTGTGTGTGTGTGTGTGTGATGTATCATGTGTGTACGCATTTGGACTTGATGACTAGTGTGCACTCCCACTTTTGATGAATTTTTTAATTTGGTTTTCAACTTTTACTGTTTTATAATATAATTGACGCAGAAAAATTAACTGTGTAATGCAATTGAGATGGATTGTATTGGACAATTTAATTGGGTTTTTTTTGGTTGCTTGTTTGGAACCCAAAATCAATGCTCTTAAAAAAAAATGGGCTTAAATTTTTTTTTTTTTATTCCTACTCAGTCCAATACTTAATTTTTGTGGAAACACCTGAATTTTGGCTCATTTTGGGACGGTCTAGGCAATGGCCTCTTGGGCTAGTGTTGAGGGTACTAAATGATAGACTATTATTGTTC